>JAQQSZ010000314.1:10752-21289 GCA_028646595.1 Phalanger gymnotis | reverse complement strand
AAGTTGTGAGCCTGACTAATTAACACAGTAATGATGCCCTGAATTGTAGGTGGGAAATTAAAAGGAACAATTTTGGAGGAAAAGACTCCAAGTGAAAAAACTTTGCTCCCACCAAGACAGATCAAGAGTCAATGTGGTAGAGACCTGGTAATAGAGATGAGAAGCACTGGTTTCAAGTTCCTCCTCTCATATAAGTCAGCTGAGTGATATTGGAAAAATCACCTATCCTCTCAGTGTCACAGGAAACTCTTACATGCTATAAATTGTAAGGAGCAGAGGAGTGTGTTAGAATCTGCAGTAGTAATAATGACAACAACAAACGATGCCAATAATCTCGCATGTATGGAAAAGAAGAAAGAAACCTGGATTTAGAGTCAGAAGACTTGTCCCATCCACTTTACTACTTATTTGACCTTAGGAAAGTCAATTAAGTTAACAGAATGCCAGTTTTATCTCCATAAAGAACTACTGTACTGCTCAAGCCACAGAACTGTTTGTAGCATCATGTGAGATGATGCATATAAAGAGGTTTTATTTATTTTAAAATTCTTTTTTTCCCATTACATGCAAAAGTAATTTTAACATTTTATATAAAAATAAGTCCCAATTTGTCTTCCTCCTGTCTCCTCCCCGTGATGACAAGCAATTTGATATGTTATATGTGTGCAGTAATGCCAAACATATTTTCATATGAGTCATGCAGTGAAAGAAGACAGTTTCCCCACTAACCTTCTAATTTGTCTTTGGTATTTTGGGTTGAAAAGTCTGGAAACTTTCACAACTATTGGTGATTCAGTCTCCTGAGGCCTGCTCTGGCCAGGTCTGTGCCTGTGCTGCATGGCCCACACTGGACTGTGCTCCACTCCTAGCCCAGTGTTATAGAACCTTCCTGTCAGCCTTCCAGGTTGTCTTGGTTTGGGGATTTGTTTCACTCTGTCATTTTGTGGTTTCTGGAGGTCTAAAATTTGTTTAACATCATTTTTACAGGTATTTGGAGGTGTTTGGGGGAGAGCTCAAGCAAGTCCCTGTTTCTACTCCATTTTGACTTCACAGAGATTTTTTTTTCCTCAGAGAGTTTATTGATGCGTTCTTCAATTTCTTTTTTTCTAAAATGGTGTTATTTAAGTATTTTATTTCCTCTTCTGTTCATTTAGGCAATTTGTATTTCTGTAAATATTCATCCATTTCACTTTGTCAGATTTATTGGGATCTGGTTGGGCAAAATAGCTCTTAATTATTGCTTAACTTCCTCTTCATTAGTGGTGAATTGACCTTTTCCATTTTCCATACTGGTATGTTGGTTTTCTTTTTTTCTTTTTCATTTAAAATTAAATTAACCAAATGTTTATATTTCTTATTGTTTGTTTCTCATAAAACCAGCTCTTAGCTTTATTTATGAGTTCAATAGTTTTCTTAGTTTGAGTTTTATTAATTTGTTCTTTAATTTTGAGAATTTCTAGTTTCATATTTAATTGGGGATTTTTAATTTGTTCTTTTTCTAGACTTTTTAGATGCATGCCCTGACATCCTTTTTCTCTATTTTATTCATTGTAAACATTAAGAGATATAAAATTTTGCCAAAGAACTGCTCTCCCTTCATCCCATAAGTTTTGGTATGTTGTCTCATTATTGTCATTAGCTTTGATGAAATTACGGGTTGTTTTATGATTTATTGTTTCACCTATTAAATTCTTTCAGATTACATTATTTAGTTTCTGATTTATCTTCAATCTATCCTTCCTTGTCGCTGGATTTCATGGATTTTTTTATTGCATCATGGTCTGAAAAGGATGCATTTAGTATTTCTGTGTTTCTGCATATGATTATGAGGAATTTTTGCCCTAGTACATGATCAATTTTTATGTAGGTGCTATGCAACATTGAGAAAAGGTGTATGGCTTTCTATCCCCATTCAATTTTTTTCCAGACATTTATTATGTGTAACTTTTCTAAAATCCTATTCAACTCCTTAACTTCATTATGATATTTTGGTCAGATTTCACTAGTTCTGAGACAACAAGGTTGAGACCCCTTTCTAATGTAGTTTTGATATCCATTTCTTCCTGTAACTCACTTAATTTCTCATCTAAAGATCTGGATACTATACTACTTATTTCATATATGTGTAGTATTGATATTACATCACTGTTTCTGATACCTTTTAGAAAGATGTAGTTTCCTTCTTTATCTCTCTTATTTAGTTCTATTTTTTTTTTGCTTTTTTTCATCTAGGATCAGGATTGCTTTCTCTCATTATTTTTAACTTCAGCTGAAGCGTAATATATTCTGCTCTAGCCTTTTACTTTTACTCTGTGTGTGTCTCCCTGCTTCAAATGTGTTTTTTGTAAACAACATGTAGGTTCTGGATTTAATCTACTCCACTATCCTTCCATTTTATGGGTGAGTTCATCCCATTCCTATGTTTCTCTCCATCCCATTTTCCCCTCTGTTTATACTTTTCTCTATCTTTTAACTCTTTCCTTCCTCACCAATGTTTTCTGTATTACCACCCCCTCCCTAAATGCCTCTTTCCTTCTATCACCCCCCTTTTCTTTTCCCTTTCCCCTCCTACTTCTACCCTTCCTTGTTTTAGACTCCCTCTTCCCTTTTTCCTTCCTACTTCATTTTAGGGTAAGATAACTTTTGATAACCAGGTGAGTGTGTATGTTATTTCGTCTTTGAGACAAATACAATGAGAATAAGGTTCAAACAATGCTCACCCCCTCCCTTTTTTTCCCTCTACTGTAATGGGTCTTTTTTTGCCTATTCATGTGATGTAATTTATCCTATTCTGCCTCCCCTTTCCACTTCTTTAAGGAAAATCACTTTTTTTGACCTCTTAATTTTTTCATATCATCACATCAAAGTAGAAGTATAATACCCAACTCTATGTATACTCCTAAATGCTCTAATAGAGATACAGTTCTCAAGAGTTACGAGTATCTTCCTCTATAGGGATGTAAGCTGTTTAATCTTATTAAATATTTTTTTCCTCTCTTGTTTACCTTTTTAATCTTCTCTTGAGTCTTGTATTTGAGATCTATGTTTTTTTTTTTTTCCTGTTCGGCTCTGGTCTTTACATCAGGAAAGTTTGAAAGTCCCCTGTTTCATTGAAGGCCCTTTTTTTTTTCTCCTCAAATATTATGCTTAAATTTCCTGGGTAAATGATTTTTGGTCGTAATCTAAGCTGCTTTGCCTTCTAGAATATCATATTCCAAGCCCTTTGATGCTTTAATGCAGAAGCTGCTAAATATTGTGTAATCCTGGCAGTGGCTCCACAATGCATTAATTGTTATTTTTGGCTGCTTGCAGTATTTTCTCTTTGACCTCATAATTCTGGAATTCAGATACAATATTCCTTCAAGTTTTCATCTTGGGATCACTTTCCTGAGGTGGTCATTAATTCTTTCAATGACTATTTTGCGCTCTGGTTCTAAGATATTAAGGAAGTTTTCCTTGATAATTTCTTGAAAGATGCTTTCCAGGCTTTTTGTTTACTCCTGGCTTTCAGATAGTCCAATAATTCTTAAATTTTGTCTCCCAGATCTATTTTCCAGGTAAGTTGTTTTTTTTTTCTTTTCGATGAGGTATGTTACATTTTTTTTCTATTTTTTTCATTCTTTTGATTTTGTTTGATGGATTGTTAATGTCTAATAGTGTCATTAGCTTCTCCTTATCTAATTTTAATTTTTAAGTAATTATTTTCTTCAGCTACCTTTTGTACCCCTTTTTCCATTTGTCCAATTCTTTTTTTTATAACATACAGTGTATTATTATAATTCTGCATTTCCCCAGAGACTTGCAGAGTTCTCTGCTCATACATGGAAAGGGCTAAATGAATGTTTGTTAAATGAACAAGTGAATAAATGATATATACTCAGAAATGGGTTTAACCTGGAGAACAGATTTATGGGGATCATTTTGGCTGTTTAATGTTTGAAGTATTGTCATGTGGAAGAGGATGTTATACTTATTTGGGTTGAGTCCAGAGGGGAATACTAGGACCTATAGGTGGAAGCTGAAGAAACACAAGTTTCAGTTTGATGCAAAAAACCCAAAACAAAACATGATAAAACTTCCTTATATTTAAAATGATCTGAAAGTAGAATAAGAGGTGGTGAGTTTCCCATCACTCCCTTTAAGCATAGGTTAAAGATATCATAGATAAAATACCTAATAATGTATAGATTGGACTAGATGGGCTCTGAAATCTCATCTACTTCTGAGATTCGGAGAAGAAATGGTGTTACAGAATAGGATGCAGATTTCTCAACTGGGGCCCAAGATAAATGATGGATGCATGTCCCTTTTGAGCATCTAATAAGTGCTAAAAATATATTTGCCTGAAGCTTTGTGCATAAGATCAAGGGGACTTTAAACTGAAAATGGAGAGCGAGAGAGAATATTGTCATGCAGCCGGTAAACCAGATACCACAAAGTCTAACGGATATAACATACAGTGTTTTATTATAATTTTGCATTTCCCCAGAGACTTGCAGATTTCTCTGCTCATACATGGAAAAGGGCTAAATGAATGTTTTTTAAATGAACAAGTGAATAAATGATATATACTCAGAAATGGGTTGGTAAGTATTTGGATATGAGAGATAAGAGCAGAATCAAAGATAAAACCAAAGTTTCAGATTTAGAAAAGGGAGGAACATGGTGTCAACATAATTAAGATATATGAAAAAGCAGATTTAGGGGGTAAAGGAGAAACAATTAAGCATAAGTTCAGCTTTGCACATACAGGGTTTAAAATGCTGATGAGACATTAACTGAATTATTCTGTTGGTAATGGGATATGTGGGACAATATCCATGTAGGCAACCAGTAATTCCCAGGAGAAATCTATAAGAAGAAGAGTAGTAAAAATGATATTGTCTTAAACATGAATGTATAGAACTTGGTTAATAAGTTATGTTTAAATAGGAACAACTTCCCTTGTCTACTGTGGTGATCAAATTGCTCTGGGTTTCTTTTGAAATGCTTTACTAGCATGAAAGTTATTTCCAAATAATCACTTAGGAATATCTTTTAACTAGACTAGCAGCTAACACCCAGCATGCTCCTTTTTCAAGAGGTTTTGCCACCCTCACCCTCTTTTTAAGAACTTCAGCATTTTGATCATCAACAGAATTTTAAAGCATGACTTCTAGGAACTTCACAAGAATAAAAGACTTCTGTACAACAATTAGTAACTAGCATAAACCTGCCGTAATCTATTGCTAAATTCTTACACATTATTAAGCTCAGGAACAAGAAGGGATTGACGTGAACTAGGAAAGACACAAAAGTCTTCATGGAAGATGTGTGAATTGAGCTTTCTTCAAAAAATTGGTATTTATATGCCTAGAGAGGAGGGTGAGGAAAGCTAGAATGAAGATCTCACATCTTTCATTCCTGAACGCATATCATTCCCACTGGGAAACAAAAAAAATATACAGAAATATTAAATTATTCACATGTGTTTCTTACTATTTCATTTTAAAAGGTTATTCCTACCTTTTGTTTCTTTTCTTATCCTTTCCTGAGACTATTTTGCCTTTTGACTACTTCAGTTCTTTTTTTGAAATTGCATGGGATTTTTTTTTACTTCTGTTGAGCCCAAATCATGGGGTTTTTTTTAAATCTGCTTTTTTGAGGTAGATTTTTTTTCTTTTTTTTCTTTTATTTAATTTATCTAATATATTTAGTTTTTGGCATTGATTTTCACAAGGGTTTGGATTACGAATTTTCTCTCCATTTCTACCCTCTCACTCACTATAAGATGGCGTATATTCTGGTTGTCCCATTCCCCTGTCAGCCCACCCTTCTGTCACTCCATTTCCCCTCCCATCCCCCTTTCCCTTCTTCTCTTATAGGACAAGATAAATTTCTGTGCCCCATAACCTGTGTATCTTATTTCCTAGTTGCATGAAAAAACTTTTTTTTTGTTTTTTGAACATCTGTTTTAAAAATTTGAGTTTCAAATTCTCTCCCCTCTTCCCTCCCCACCCACCCTCCCTAAGAAGGCAAGCAATTCAACATAGGCCACATGCGTATCATCATGTAAAACCCTTCCACAATACTCATGTTGTGAAAGATTAACTATATTTTGCTCCTTCCTAACCTATATCCCTTCATTAAATTTTCTCCCTTGATCCTGTCCCTTTTCAAAAGTGTTTCTTTTTGATTATCTCCTCCCCCAGTCTACCCTCCCTTCTATCATCCCCCCTTTTTTATCTTCTTCCTCCTTCTTTCCCGTGGGTAAGATACCTAATTGAATGTGTATGGTGTTCCCTCCTCAGGTCAAATCTGATGAGAGCAAGATTCACTCATTCCTCCTCACCTAGCCCCTCTTCCCTTCCCAGAGAACCGCTTTGTTTTGCCACTTTAATGCAAGATAATTTACCCTATTCTATCTCTCCCTTTCTCCCTCTCTCCATGTACCCCTCTCTTATCCCTTATCACTTAATTCGATTTTATTTTAAAGATATCATCCCTTCATATTCAACTCACCCTGTGCCCTCTGTATGTATGTGTATATGTATATATATTTATATCTATATATGTATCTATATATATACACACACCTACATATATACAAACATTGACACACATATGTATATGTATACATACACACACACACACACACATATATATATATGCATATATATATATATACATGCATATTCCTTTCAGTTATTATGATGCTGAGGTCTCATGAATCATACACATCAACTTACCATATAGGAATGTAAACAAAACAGTTCCACTTTACTAAGTCCCTTATGATTCCTCTTTCTTCTTTACCTTTTCATGCTTGTCTTGATTCTTGTGTTTGAAAGTCAAATTTTCTATTCAGCCCTGGTCTTTTCACTGAGAAAGCTTGAAAGTCCTCTATTTTGTTGAAAATCCATATTTTGCCTTGGAGCATGATACTCAGGTTTGCTAGGTGGGTGATTCTTGGTTTTAATCCTAGCTCCATTGACCTCCAGAATATCATATTCCAAGCCCTTCAGTCCCTTAATGTGGAAGCTGCTAGATCCTGTGTTATCCTGATTGTTTTTCCACAATCCTCAAATTGTTTCTTTCTGGCCAGTTGCAGTATTTTCTCCTTGACCTGGGAGCTCTGGAATTCGGCAACAATATTCCTAGGACTTTTCTTTTTGAGTTCTTTTTGAGGAGGCAATCTGTGGATTCTTTCAATTTCTATTTTGCCCTCTGGCTCTAGAATATCAGGGCAGTTCTCCTTGATAATTTCTTGAAAGATGATATCTAGGCTCTTTTTTGATCATGGCTTTCAGGTAGTCCAATAATTTTTAAATTCTCTTCCTTGGATCTATTTTCCAGGTCAGTGGTTTTTCCAATGAGATATTTCATGTTGTCTTCCATTTTTTCATTCCTTTGGTTCTGTTTGATACTATCTTGATTTCTCATGAAGTCACTAGCTTCCACTTGCTCCAATCTAATTTTTAAAATAGTATTTTCTTCAGTGGTCTTTTGGACTTCTTTCTCCATTTGGGTAATCCTGCCTTTCAAGGCATTCTTCTCCTCATTGGCTTTTTGGACCTCTTTTGCCGTTTGAGTAAGTCTATTTTTTGAGTTGTTGTTTTCTTAAATATTTTTTTCAGTATTTTTTGGGTCTCCTTTAGGAAGTCATTGACTTGTTCTTCATGGTTTTCTCTCATCCTTCTCATTTCTTGTCCCAATTTTTCCTCTACTTCTCTAACTTGCTTTTCCAAATCCTTTTTGAGCTCTTCCATGGCCTAAGACCAGTTCATGTTTTTCTTGGAGGCTTTTGATGTAGGCTCTTTGACTTTGTTGACTTCTGGCTGTATGTTTTGGTCTTCTTTGTCACTAAAGAAAGATTTCAAAGTCTGGGACTGAATCTGAGTGCGTTTTTGCTGCCTCGCCATATTCCCAACAAACTTCCTTGACCCTTGAGTTTTTCAGAAGGGAATGACAGCTTGTAGTGTAAAGAGTACTTTGTTCTAAGTTTGAGGGTATGTGCTGTTGATTTCAGAGCTATTTCTATACAGCCAGCTCTGACACACCAGCACCCCTCCTTCCTCAAAAACCACCAACCAGGACCTGATGAAAATCTTAAGCAGGCTCTGCACTCCTGCTGTGATCTGCCACTTAATTCCTCCCACCAGGTGGGCCTGGGGCCAGAATTAACTGCAGCTGTAGTTCTGTAGCTGCACCCCCCCCCCGCCCCCAGGGTGGTGGCTGAACTGCAAACTCTTTTCACTCTGTCCCCTGCAGCTTTTCCCACTAACCTTCTCTGTTGTCTTTGGTGTTTGTGGGTTGAGAAGTCTGGTAACTGCCACAGCTCACTGATTCAGGGCGCTATGGCTTGTTCTGCCCAGCTCCTGGTCTGGTTGGTCCTGCTGCCACCGCCGGCACTGAGCTCTGCTCCCCTCCACTCTGTGCACGATAGACCTCATCCAGTGACCATCCTGGCTGTCATGAGCTGGATCCCTGTTTCCCTCTGCTATTTTGTGGGTTCTGCAGTTCTAGAATTTGTTCAGAGCCATTTTTATAGGTTTTTGGAGGGACCTGGCAGGGAGCTCATGCAAGTCTCTGCTTTCCAGCCACCATCCCATTTGTCCAATTCTCAAGTGGATTTTTTCCCATTTCACAATTTCTATTTTTTAGAGAGCTATTTGCTTCAGCCAATTTTTGTGTTTCTTTTTCAAAAATGTTGACTGTTTTTTTTTTCATAATTCTCCTACATAACTCTCATCTCTTTTCCCAATTTTTCTTCTACCTCTCTTACTTGAGTTTTAAAAGCCTTTTTGTGCTCTACCAAGAGCACTTGTTTTGGCTTGAGACCAATTCCTATTCCTTTTTGAGGTTGAACATGTAGGCATTTTGACATTGTGGTACTCTTCTGAGTTTGCATTTTGATCTTCCCTGTCACCATAGTAGATTTCTATGGTCAGGGGTCTTTTCAGTTTTTGCTCATTTTTTTCTGAAGTTGACCTCTGCTCCTGGGATACGTGGGGCAGTGTCCCAAGCTTCTTGTACCGGGGACCAGGAGCCTGTTCACTGATTTTCTATGCTAGGGCCTGAGGTGCATGTGGCTTGCCCACTGTGCTGAGCTGGCCTGGCCTGGTTGAATTGCTTATGCCAGGGATCCAGTGCTGCTCATTTGCCTTCTGACTTGGGGTTGGAGTTCTCACAGCTAGCCAAATGCGCCACTAGCCTGCAGAGCTGGGGCTGAGATTCCTCTGTTGCTGATCTGTGCTGTGGCTATAAACCTCCCACTGGCTTGCACTGACACCATCTGCACAACACTGCCCTTCCCCTTTTGCTCAAGTGAGACAGACCTTTCGTGAAATCCTTCTAAATTATCTTAAACTGGAAAACTATTTCACTCCATCTTTTGTGGGTTCTATCAGAATTCATTTAGAGACTTGATTTAATGTTGTTTTTAAGGGAAACTGGGGAGAGTTTCGCCAACTTCCTGACTTCTCTCCCTCCTCTTTGCTGATGATTTTATTTTTTTCATAGGTTCTTTTTTTTGTCATTTTTAAAATTTAACTTATTTAGTTTTCAGCATTGATTTTCACAAGAGTTTGAATTACGAATATTCTCCCTGTTTCTACCCTCCCGCCCACTCCAAGATGGCATATATTCTGGTTGCCCCGTTCCCCTGTCAGCCCTCCCTTCTGTCACCCTACTTTGCCTCCCATCCCCCTTTCCCTTCTTCTCTTGTAGGGCAAGATAAATTTCTACACCCCATAACCTGTGTATCTTATTTCCTAGTTGTGTGCAAAAATCTTTTTTTTTTGTTTTTGAACATCTGTTTTTAAAATTTTGAGTTCCAAATTCTCTCCTCTCTTCCCTCCCCACCCACTCTCTCTAAGAAGGCAAGCAATTCACCATAGGCCACATGCATATCATTATGTAAAACCCTTCCACAATACTCATGTTGTGAAAGATTAACTATGATTTGCTCCTTCCTAACCTATCCCCCTTCATTGAATTTTCTCCCTTGACACTGTCCCTTTTTGAAAGTATTTGTTTTGGTTACCTCTTCACCCTGTCTACCCTCCCTTCTATCGTCCCCCCTTTTTTATTCTTCTTCCTCCTTCTTTCCTGTGGGGTAAGATACCCAATTGAGTGTGTATGGTATTCCCTCCTCAGGTCAAATCTGATGAGAGCAAGGTTTACTCATTCCTCCTCATGTGCCCCTCTTCCCTTCCTAGAGAACCACTTTTTCTTGCCACTTTTATGTGAGATATTTTACCCCATTCTATCTCTCCCTTTCTCTTTCTCTCAATATATTCCTCTCTTATCCCTTATGCCTTAATTTGATTTTATTTTTTTAGATATCATCCCTTCATATTCAACTCACCCTGTGCCCTCTGGATGTGTGTGTATGTATATATATATATACATACACATACACACCTACATATATACATACATTGACACACACATATGTGTGTGTATATATATATATATATACATACACACACACACACACATATATATATATGTATATGTATGCATATTTCTTTCAGCTACTATGATACTGAGGTCT
>JAQQSZ010000314.1:0-10652 GCA_028646595.1 Phalanger gymnotis | reverse complement strand
TTGAAAGTCAAATTTTCTATTCAGCTCTAGTCTTTTCACTGAGAAACCTTGAAAGTCCTCTATTTTGTTGAAAATCCATATTTTGCCTTGGAGCATGATACTCAGTTTTTGCTGGGTAGGTGATTCTTGGTTTTAATTCTAGCTCCATTGACCTCCATACTATCATATTCCAAGCCCTTCAGTCCCTTAATGTGGAAGCTGCTAGATCCTGTGTTATCCTGATTGTTTTTCCACAATACTCAGATTGTTTTTTTTCTGGCTGCTTGCAATATTTTCTCCTTGACCTGGGAGCTCTGGAATTTGGCAACAATATTCCTAGGACTTTTCTTTTTGGGATCTTTTTGAGGAGGCAATCTGTGGATTCTTTCAATTTCTATTTTGCCCTCTGGCTCTAGAATATCAGGGCAGTTCTCCTTGATAATTTTTAAAAGATGATGACTAGGCTCTTTTTTTGATCATGGCTTTCAAGTAGTCCAATAATTTTTAAATTCTCTCCTGGGTCTATTTTCCAGGTCAGTGGTTTTTCCAATGAGATATTTCACATTGTCTTCCATTTTTTCATTCCTTTGGTTCTGTGTTATAATTTCTTGATTTCTCATCAAGTCACTAGCTTCCATTTGCTCCAATCTCATTTTTAAGGTAGTATTTTGTTCAGTGGTCCTTTGGACCTCCCTTTCTATTTGGGTAATTCTGCCTTTCAAGGCATTCTTCTCCTCATTGGCTTTTTGGACCTCTTTTGCCATTTGACTCTGTCTATTTTTTAAGGTGTTGTTTTCTGCAATATTTTTTTCATGGTTTTCTCGCATCCTTCTCATTTCTCTTCCCAGTTTTTCCTCTATTTCTCTAACTTGCTTTTTCAATTTCTTTGTGAGCTCTTCCATGACCTGAGACCAGTTCATGTTTTTCTTGGAGGCTTTCTTTGTAGGCTCTTTGAATTTATTGACTTCTTGCTGTCCGTTTTGCTCGTCTTGGTAGGTCTAAGACTGAATCTGAGTGTGTTTTTGCTGCCTGGCCATATTCCCAGCAAACTTACTTGACCCTTGAGTTTTTCAGCAGGGTATGACAGCTTGTAGTGTAAAGAGTACTTTGTTCTAAGTTTGAGGGTATGTGCTGTTGATTTCAGAGCTATTTCTATACAGCCAGCTCTGACACACCAGCACCCCTCCTTCCTCAAAAACCACCAACCAGGACCTGATGAAAATCTTAAGCAGGCTCTGCACTCCTGCTGTGATCTGCCACTTAATTCCTCCCACCAGGTGGGCCTGGGGCCAGAATTAACTGCAGCTGTAGTTCTGTAGCTGCACCTCCCCCCCCCCACCCCTGGGGTGGTGGCCAAATTGCAAACTCTTTTCACTCTGTCCCCTGCAGCTTTTCCCACTAACCTTCTCTGTTGTCTTTGGTGTTTGTGGGTTGAGAAGTCTGGTAACTGCCACAGCTCACTGATTCAGGGCACTAGGGCTTTTTCAACCCAGCTCCTGGTCTGGTTGGTCCTGCTGCCACTGCCGGCACTGAGCTCTGCTCCCCTCCACTCCGTGCGTGACAGACCTCATCCAGTGGCCATCCAGGCTGTCGTGAGCTGGATCCCTGTTTCCTTCTGCTATTTTGTGGGTTCTGCAGTTCTAGAATTTGTTCAGAGCCATTTTTATAGGTTTTTGGAGGGACTTGGCAGGAAGCTCACACAAGTCCCTGCTTTCCAGCCACCATCTTGGCTCTGCCCCCCGGAATGCTGCTGCTAATTTTACATAAATGCTACTTATCATTTTAAGTAAAGTTCCAGTTATTCCTATGCTTTCTGGTGTTTTAATGGAATTAAGTGTTGTATTTTTCAAAAGCTTTTTAATGTCTATTGAGATAATCATATGATTTTTGTTGGTTTTCTTATTGATATGGTCAATTATGCTGATAGTTTTCATATAAAGAGTTTTTGAATGGTAAACTGCTCTCTCATTATCATATTTATCAACAATAATTTTAAAAATCCCTATTTTGTTTTAGGTATTGTGTTAGTAGAGATAGAAAGATAAAAAACATTGTCCTTACTCTCAAAGAGCTCACATTATAATGGAGGAAAAAGTGCTAACAACTCTGTAGAAGTTATATACACTATAAATTGGAGGTTGATAATAATAATAGCTAACATTTGTACCAAACCCATTATGCAATAGGCACTGAGCTAATCATTGTGTGAAGTATAATCTACTTCATTATTCACAAAAACTCAGGAGTTAGATGCTAGTATTTTCCACATTTTACAGTTGAGGAAACTGAGGCCAAGGGATGTTAATTGACTTGCCCACAATCATGCAGGTAGTAAATTATCTGAGGCTGTATTTGACTTAAACTTTCCTTAATTATAGACCAACTGTCCTTATATATGTTATCAATAACAATGGTAAATGATTTTAATTTTGTAAGCATTTTTCCTACAAAGAAAGTATAAAGGGGTCAGTATAAAAATAATTATAAATCTTATAAGTATTATCTTTATTTTGTCAATAAAGAAACTTGTACTCAGAGGTGAAATGACTTCCCTGAGGTCAATCATTTAATACATATTCATTAAGCACTTGTGATGTACCAGTCACTTTTCTAAGTGCTGGGGATACAAAAAGAATCAAGCAAGCAAACAAACAAAACTTCCCTGCACTCAAGAAGGTTACAGTCTAATGAGGAAGCACTTCTGAACATGTAAACAACCTCATGCACATATTATAGAATGAAAGGTGTAGTGACTGCCATTCTGTAGGAATTCTTAACCTGGGTCAATGAATTTTATTTTTTTAATATTTTGACAATGATTTCAATGTAGTTGTTTTACTTTGGAATTCTATTTTGTACACTTAAAAAAATCTAATTCTGAGAAGATGTCAGTGGCTGTTGTCCTTTGTTCTCAAAGAGGACCAAAATGACATCACTATGCTAGAGTCAAGTTTCAGTGAGTCCAACTGTGGCTGATCAGACTAATACAAGCTTGGGATGCTTTAACACATGTTGGGCACAAATAGTCTATGTGAACGTTTGCGGTAGACACTCCAAATCTGCTCATCCTCTGTTTATTTTGATTGTCTCAATTCTACTTTGCTCATAGAGAACAGCACTTTCTCTAACGTGCATATACCGTGCTGAGTGGTCCTGTGCCAGTGTCTCCCATGTCACACAATCAATTCCAAAGTTCTTAAGAGAGACCTTGAGAGTGTCCCTGCATCACTTCTTCTGGCCACCATGTGAATGCTTGCCTGCATGAGTTCTCCATAAAATAGTCTTTTTGGCAAGTGTATATTTTGCATTTGAACAATGTTGCCAGCCCATCATAGTTGCTCTCTCTGAAGCAGAGTTTGAACGCTTGGCAGTTTAGTTTGAGTAAGGAACTCAGCGTCTGGTACTTTGTCCTGCCAGATGATCTTTAGAATCTTCTTAAGACAATTGAAATGGAAGGAATTCAATTTCCTGGCCTGGTCCAAGTCAGGTTTCAGAGTTCAGCACAATACCTTCAGTTTGGTACTTAGGATAATACTTCTTGTCTCCCATACTTTCCTTTGGAGCCTCCCAAATGCTGAGCTAGCTCTGGTATGTGTTCATCAAACTCATTATCAATGTGTATATCTCTGGAAAGTACACTACCAAAGTAAGTGAACTTATTCATAGCATTCAAAACTTCGCCATTTGCTGTAATTGATAGTTCCACATATAGATGGTCTTGTGGTGGCTGATGGAGCACCTGTAGTTTCTTACATTTCTTATATTTTCTTTTATTTTTTCTTATATTTTCTTACATTTTTCTTACAATGTTAATTGTTAAGGAAAAAGTAGCACAAGCAGCAGAGAACTGATCCATAGTTTGTTGCATCTCAGCTTCATAGGATGCATTGAATGCACAATCATCTACACACAGAAAATCATGCACCAACACTCTCTCTGCTTTGGTCTTGGCTTCTAGCCTTTTCAAGTTGAAGAATTTACCATCAGTGCAGTAGCTGACCTTGATGCCATGTTCATATTCATTGAAAGCATTTGACAGCATGGCTGAAAACATCATGCTAAAAAGTATGGGAGCAAGCACACAGCCTTGTTGCACTCTATTAGTGACTAGGAAAGTTTGAGAGCATTGTCTATTATCCAGAACGTGGGCAAGCACGCCATCATGAAATTGACATATAATGCTGATAAACTTCTTTCAGCAAACATATTTTGCCATAATTTTCCATAAGCCCTTACAACTAACAGCATAAAAGACCTTGGTCAGATCTCTACAAACATTGTGTATAGACCTCTGTTCCTGGCATTAATCCTAGTGTTGTCAGGCAGCAAACACCATATCAACTGTTCCCGGGCCCTTTCTGAAGCCACACTGGCTCTCAGATAGAAGATCATTTTTCAGGCGAAGGATCAGCCTATAAAGGAGGACTTTGGCAAGAATCTTGACAGCAATTACTGAAAGAGAGAGAGAGAGAGAGAGAGAGAGAGAGAGAGAGAGAGAGAGAGAGACAGAGACAGAGACAGAGAGAGAGAGACAGAGACAGACAGAGAGAGACAGAGAGAGACAGAGAGAGAGACAGAGATAACCCCCTGTGATTGTCACAGGAAAATGTATTTCCTTTACCTTTATAGAGATGGACAACGGAGGCTTCCTTGGACTCCTGGGTGATAACCTACTCCTGACATATCACCTAGGACATTTCAGTCTGCTTTTGTATGAGCAGTCAGTCCCACTACCTTGTAAATCTCAGCTTGGATAGGATCAGCACCAGGTGCTTTGCCTCATGAAAGGAATCTAATGGCATTCTTAACCTCTTCTTTAGTTAGAACTTCAGCTAGGGAGGGATTGACTTCAACCTGAGGTAAACAGTCAATGGCCTCAGCATTAATTGATGATGATTGGTTGATAACACTATAGAGTGTTCAGCCCATCTCTCTAAGATCACATCCTTATCACTCATCAATGTAGCTCCAACAGCACTGAGTAGTTGAGATGCATCATAGGTCTTTTGCCCATGAATAGCTTTCAGGGCATCATAAAAGTGCTTTGGATTGTTACTATCAGTAGAAAACTGAATTTCATCTGCCTTCTTGCTGAGCCAATAATATTGCATCTCTCTAAGCATTGCTTGTACTTTACTTTTGATGGCATGAAATGCTGCCTTCCTAGAGATGGATGAACTATCTTGCTGGTAAACCCTGGGGAGTTCTGGCTTTTCTTCTAATCTCTTCTAAATTTCCCCATCATTTTCATTAAACTAGACTTGGTGTTTTCAAGTGTTCTTGCAGATGAGCAAAATGCAGTGCTATACATAAAATCTCTGAAAGCTGCCCACTCCTTTTCTTCTCCACTATTGCCAACTGTGTGTTGGCTCAACTTTTCCTCCAAGTTAGCAACAAACTGTTCCCACTCGGGGAAGTACTCTAATCTGTTGACATTAATTCTTCTGTTAGTCATTTTGCCTTGGGAATGGAACTTTTGTTGAATGTGAATATTTATCTTGGAGAGGATAAGTCTATGATCAGTCCAGCATTCTGCATCACACATTGCCTTCATCACCCTCACATCCTGTCTGGCTCTACTCTTTGCAGTCACACACTCTATTCAATGTCGTGGTTGCTGAGAGGGTGTATCCATGAAGTGTTATTTTGTTTAGATCAACAGAAGAAAGTGTTGGTGATAAGAAGAGTATGGGATGTACAAGTCTTCCTTAATAATTTACCATTGCCGTTGCTGTTTCCAACTATATTCCTCCCTAGGACTCCCTGACAAGTGTGGTAGTCTCAGCCTACTCTAGCATTAAAGTCACCCAGAATTATAAGCTTGTCTTATTTTGGCACATTGATGATAAAGGTCTCCAGGACTTCATAAAATTTTTCTTTGACCTCATCAGGGCTCGTCTTGGTGGGTGCATAGGCACTGATAAAGGTAGCATGTGGCTACCTGCATATGGCAATCACATTGTCATGAGCCTGCCATTCACTGCTTTTGGCAGGCATACAAGTTTGTTGACTAGATTACTTTTGATTGGGAAACCTACACCAGCTTCATGACTCTCCCCTTCACTGAGGCTGCTCCAGAAAAACCTGTACCCAGCTCCAACTTCAGTCAGCTGGCCTTCATTTGCCAGCCTTATTTCACTCAGGACTGCTATTTGGATGTCATACCTACTGAGTTCTCTTGAAAAAAGAGCTATGTGTATACTGGATTTTATGTTGTCCATAAGTGTGTACACACTCCTTGTTCTAGCGGTGAGTGGAATTTTCTTTGCAGAAGTTTTTGTACATTTTTTTTTGTGTTTTGATGTCAGAGTGGGATTCCCCTCCTGCCATGGTAATCAGGCCATGGTTGGGTAAGCTGACAATTTTTAGAGCACCCTTTCTAGCTCCTCCCTCACATGAGGAGGTGAGCAGTGCAATCCTTAAAAGGCTGCCAAGACACACAGCGAGCTACCAAATCCTACTGCTCCTTCCAGTGAGAAATGACTCTATGGCCTGGGCTGCCTGTGTGCAAGGTTATGACTACAGCTCTCATGTATCCATACCTGCTGCTTCCTCACTTGCCTGTTGCCACAGGACTTTGAGATAGATATAATGGTAAAATGATATGTGTTATGTCTTTTGATTCATATGTAAATTGGATTTAAGTGAGGCAGAGTTGCACGAAAACGTCAGCCTGAATTTCTCCTCCAGAGTCATCATAGTCCAGTGGCAGGACAGAATAAAGATGGCTGATTATGGCTCAAGGTATAGTGGATGACCTTGGCAGCTTCAATGTCTAACCAAGCTCTAAGCACTCCACAGCACCAGCTTCAGCTGACTTCAAGGCCATTGGAACAAATTGTTCTCATCTACTCAATTCCACCAGGAGAATTCTTCACATACTTGGGATAGACCACCCCCTAACTCATCAATGTATTTGAGACCCCTTGGTTACTCTCAACCTGGTTTATCCTGTCTATCCTGCTATGGCTACTGCATATGCTTAAACTTCTTGGAGCCACAGATGAAAATTGGGTGGAACAGGTGGACCCCAAAGGTGGAAAGCAGCCTTGAAAAGGGCTTAGCAGCCATCACACCAGATGTACTAGTCTTCCCTAAACATACCCTGCTTGTTCAGAACTCCAAAGGGTTCCATGGCACCGAAAGGTTAAGAGTCCCTGATAAAGCACTTTAAGGATTTTTTAATGTTATATCTACTTTATTTAATTTCTTCTTCACAACTACCAGGTGAGAGAGTTATCATAGGTATTATTACCTTTGAAACTTTTTTATAGATGAATAAATGAAGGCAGAGAAGTGAGCTAATTTGTTCATGTTCACATAACTAGTATTAAAAGCAATATTTGAACCTAAGTTTCTCCTGACTGAATGACCAATATACTTTTCATTAAACCACAGTGCCTCATTGAATGGCCAAGATGGAATGATTTCAAGGAGCCATCTACTCCAATGATAATTAATGTATGAATTCTCTCTTCAGCATCCCCAAAATGTGGTCATCTAGCTTCCTGTTGAATACTGTCAGTGACAATGAACCCATCATCTATAAAGGAATGTGCTTTGTACATTATATATGTACATATGCATATGTTTGGTATGTATATACGTGTATAATCAACCAATTAACATTTATTAAATGTCTACTATGTGGCAAGCAGTGTGCCAAGCTAAGATATAAAGGCAAAAAATAGTCCCTGTGCTCAAGGACCTCACAGTTTAGTAGGGGAGACTACACACAAATAACTCCATACAAACAATGATACGTATTAGATAAAATTGAACTAATTCTTAGAGGGAAGGTACTAAGGCCTGGGAATGTTTATTGCAGAAGGTGGGAATTTTGATGAGACTTTAAAGTAGCCAGATAACCTAAAAGATAGGGATAAGGAGAGGAAGTGTTTTTGGCAAAGGAGACAGCCAATGGAAATGCTCAAAATAGGGAAATGGAATATTATATGTAAGGAAAAGCAAAGAGGTAAGTGTAACCTGACCACAGAGTACACAGAGGGAAGTAAGGCATTAAGAAAGCAAGAAAGGTGGTAAGGAACCAGGATATTAATAGCTTCAAAAGTCAGATAATTGTATCTTTAACCCTGATGGATAGTTACCCAGTGGAGGGTTTTGTTTTGTTTTGTTTTGTTTTTTTAGAGGTGATAGGGTGGCACATATGTTTTAGGAAGATCACTTTGGTAGTTGAGTGGAGGATGGATTGAAGGGGGGAGAGATTTGAGGTAGAGAAAGAATTGAACAGGCTATTATAATAGTCCAGGAGTGTTGTGATGGGATTTTCACTAGGCTAGTGGCAGTGGCAGAGAAAGGAAGGGGGCATATAGTACAGATGACATTTAGACAGAACTGAGCCTGACAACCAATTGATTGTGGGGAGTGAGAGTAAGAAGTTGAGGATGATACCTAAGTCATGGGCCTGAAAGATTGGGAGATGGTGCTACCCTCCACAGTAATAGAGAAGTTCAGAAGTGGGGAGGAATTAGGAGGGGAAAATGAGTTCAATTTTAGACAAATCGAGTTCAAGATGTCAGTTGGGAGATATGAGACTAGAAGGCAGGAGAGAAGTTAGGGCTAGACAAATGATTATGAGCAATCTGCATAGAGAAAATGATTAAAACCATGCTCACATGCATATATATTACATTTTATGTCCAATAGTGGAGGTTTAACAATAAAATAAAAATTCTTTCAAGTTCCCCTGATCTAGGAACAAGTACCTTTATAGGAAATTTCATCTTAATCGCATTTATATGGTTAGCAATGGCAGTATGGGCTTTCTATTGGGTCCAAAAATGATATAGAAACTATAAACATTAGACAAAAGACTTCCATCCCTAACTGTCAGAAATTATGGCTACAGTAGGACATGTGCATTTTCTCTGGGAATCTTTATGATGTTAATGCTGGAGTTAGACTTTTCAGGGATACCTACAGTTATCCCTCAGTATATACTGCTAAGTCTTTTAGCAAGATAATCTGGTTTCAGTATTTATGAAGTGCTGCAGGTAACTGTTTACCTCAGGTCCATGAAAGCAAACCCAGATGCATTTGATCCAATGTGCCACAGCAGCTCTGTTGCCTATGGAAACAAAGGCTTCTTTTCAGGGAGCTCACTCAGCAAGGGCTAGAACAACAGATAATCCCATCAATATCAACCATTCCCCTATTCACAGGTGGTTTCAGTAAGGGGATGGGGAAGAGAGATGGAGAAATACTGGGTTTTAATATTACAAAATGATTTATAACCCTTTCTAGTGTTGAGACCTCCAGTTTTATCTCTACATTTGTACATCAGGAACACTTCCTAGTATTTAACAAGAGAGAGAGAAAGAGAGGGAGAGAGGGAGGGAGGGAGGGACAGAAAGAGAGAGAGAGAGAGAGAGAGAGAGAGAGAGAGAGAGAGAGAGAGAGAGAGAAAGAAAGAAGGAAGGAAAGAGAGAAAGAGAGAAAGGAAGGAAGAAAGAAAGAAAGAAAGAAAGAAAGAAAGAAAGAAAGAAAGAAAGAAAGAAAGAAAGAAAGAAAGAAAGGAAGGAAGGAAGGAAGGAAGGAAGGAAGGAAGGAAGGAAGGAAGGAAGGAAGGAAGAAAGAAAGGAAGGAAGGAAGAAAGGAAGGAAGGAAGGAAGGAAGGAAGGAAGAAAGAAAGAAAGAAAGAAAGAAAGAAAGAAAGAAAGAAAGAAAGAAAGAAAGAAAGAGAAAAACTGAAACGATTAAAGTGTTGTGTTGCACCCCTTCTCCTACCTTTTCTGGAAAGGGAAAAAGTAGTAGAGACTAATTTCATGCCTGGTTAGTTGGTTGTTGTCATTTATATTCAAAGAGGATCAAACGATAGTTTTATATCAGGTTAATGTACAGTTTGTCCGATTGGCTGATCAGATCAATACGAGCTCAGAAGTCTCTGCCACAGGTTAGGATGAAGATGTCTCTAAATTTGCACATCTCAGATTTCTTTTGAGATGCTGCAGTTCTGCTTTGCTCCTAGAGTACAGTGCCTTCCTTGATGTGGTCATGCCATGGTGGGTGGTCCTATGCCAGTGTTAGCCATGTCTCACAATAAATTTCAGTGTTCTTCAGAGAGACTTTGAGAGCATACTTGTATTGTTCCTTCTGAACTTTATGTAAGTGTTTGCCATGTGTGAGTTCTCTGTAAAACAGTCCTTTAGGCAAATGATAATTCAAATGGAAGTAGTTCAACTTTCTGGTATGGTGCTTGTATACTGTCCATTATTCACATGGAAAAACAATGAGGTCAGCACAATCGCTCTGTAAAATTTCAGTTTGGTAGGCAACCTAATACCTCTTCTCTCTCACACTTTCCTTCAGACTCTTTCAAATACAGCTAGTTCTGGAAATGCAACTACTTCATCTACTATGTGTATATACCTGGAAAGTACACTACCAAGACAAGTAAACTTATCCACAACATTCACATTTCATACCGAATATGATAGAGAATCACCTTCTTTTGAGTCATTGAAAATAATACACTATAATGGGAAAAATGTTGGAATTGGTGAGCAGGGTTGCTTGATTACATAATTATTTTTTTTTTAATTTATTTTTGACATGTTTGGTTTTCAGCATTGATTTTCACAGGCGTTTGAATTACAAATTTTCTCCCCATTTCCTCCCCCCCACCCCACTCCAAGATGGCGTACATTCTGGTT
>JAQQSZ010000313.1:10858-21417 GCA_028646595.1 Phalanger gymnotis | reverse complement strand
TGGGCCTGGGGCCAGAAGCAACTGCAGCCTAGTTCTAAAGCTGCCCCACCTCTGCCGCCCCAGGGGCAAGTGGCCGGAACCGCAAACTCAGTCACACAGCTTTTCCCACTAACCTTCTCTGCTGTCTTTGCTCTTTGTGGGTTGAGAGGTCTGGTACATGCCACAGCTCAGTATTTCAGGATGCCAGGGCACTTTCTGCTCATCTCCTGGTCTGTTCGCGCCGTGCGCGCTGGGCTCAGCTCCGCTCCCCTCAGCTGGGGGCTGGGAGCACCGTGTGGGACAGACCTTACCCAGAGACCATCCAGGCTGTCCTGGGTTGGGGCCCTGCTTCCCTCTGCCACTTTGTGGGTTCTGCAACTCTAGAATTGGTCCAGAGCCATTGTTTTATAGGTTTTTGGAGGAACTTGGTGGGGAGCTCACGCCAGTCACTGCTTCCCAGCTGCCATCTTGGCATCTCTAGCTTATGTGTAAAAAAAAAAACCGTGTGGTGGCGCAGTGGATAGAGCAATGGATCTGAAATCAGGAAGCCCTAAATTCAAATGCAGCCTCACATGTTCCCCAGCTGTGGGATTCTGGTCAAGTCACTTAACCTCTGTCTGCCTCATTTTTCTCATCTGTAAAATGAGAATACTATTAGCACCTATCTCACAGGCTTTTTGTGTAGATCAAATGAAATAATATTTGTAAAGTGAGGCTTGAGTGAGCCTTGCATATTAAAAGCATTTAATAAATATTTTTTTCCCCTTCCTATCCTCCCACTTCAGAATGACTACATTTCTGATTGACAAGAACTCCAGTATCATCTGTCTGTCTTTCAAGACCCTCCACCCAATTTCAGCCACCTCATTTCTTATAGTTCTTCAACAAACTTCCTTTAGGCCCTACCATTATTGCAATTGCTTATTTGTTCTTCCCTTTAGTTTTTGTGTTCTATGTTAATTTGCACTAATTTATAACCTCGAAATTATTGTAGTCTTTTGTGTATTGTCCATCTCCAGTAAATTGTAAACTTAATGGCAAAAGATCCGTCTTTTTATTTCCTTCTTAGAGTACACTGCAACAAAAGTAGAGTAGAAGCATGATGGGAAGAACTCTATTACATCTGAATAGTACAGACTCAAAACTCTGAAAAGGGAGCTAAAGAGCAGTTTTATATGATAAGTAATAGTTTTTCTCTCTTTGTTCTTGAAAATCAACATGATAAAAATTGTTTTGAAGGGTTATTTTAATTGTTACATGTGCCTGAAAGGCAGGTGGAAGTTAGCTTAATATTTAATAATATAGTAATCCTCTTAGCAATTGTCTTATTGATTAATGTATTGTCAAGGAAATAAGATTAGGGAGAATCTAAAGCCTTATTCATGGGTAAAAGGTTGAGGTTAAAGCTCTGTAAAAATAGGAATTTCAGAGAAGAAATTGTTTCACCAAGTCATTCTTTGGATACTTACTTTGTTTATGGCATTACCGATAACCCATATAAACAATATGGACTAATGGTGGACCATTCATAGAATCATAGGATCTTAGAATGCCAGAAACCTTAGAAATTATTAGTCTAATGTCTCCTCGGAATAGTCTCATGAGGACATTTCACTTAGTGTTCTGAAAGATGTTATGAGGGTGTTAAAAAATTTTAAATGTGATTTTTAGTTAGGAATGTTGCTGTGCCATTTTACATTGTCTATGAAGAATTATAGACTCTTTGAGCTGTAATAGATTTTAAAAGTCATGTAGTTCAACCCATACCTGAAACAAGAATTTCCCTACGATATCTTGACAAGTCATCATCCCAATTCCATATGATGTGATAAAGATAAGCATACCTGTTTCACCATGCACCCAAGTACATTAGGTTTTAGAATTTTCTTTTTGCTACTTTGCAGAAGTATGAAAAAATACTAGAAAGGTATGAACAAAGTAGAGAAAAACACAATTTAAAATAAACCCCCTAGTGCCCATCTAAATGAGTCCCCTCATTCTAAGGTCCACTTCCTACTGCTCTGTTTCCTACATTCAACTTTTGCTTATTGTTGTAACCAGTAGGCCAATAGCATTTTTAGAAGAAATAGGGACACCATCTAATTATGTAACTTACAAAGGGGATTTTACTTGGTTTCTTAAAGGGTTACCTGCAAAATGTCCAATATCCCTAAGCCACTCTTGAATCTCCTCTCTGACCTTCCCAGGCCTACTCAGAATAGGAAATACCTTCCCCTGTTATTGCTGTTATGCTTTAGTAGGCCCTAGGGATATTTAGTATCCCAGAAACCTTCTGTGGTAGTTTCCTGTTAAATTTACTTAATGAGGTTATTAGTAGAGAATAAGCATGCTTTCATAATTGATATTCTACAATGGATGTAAAGACAAATAACTTTGAAAGACTTAACATCTCTAATCAACCAGTGACCAACTATTCCTAAGGACTCATGATGAAACATGTTCCCCGCCTTGTAAAGGACAGAGATGATAAACTCAGGATGCATACTAATACATAATTTTTAATATGATTAGTGTGTATTAGTTTTGCTTGGTAATACATATTTGTTACTGGGCTTTTATTTTCATTTTTTCCCCAGTGTGGGGGTGAGGGTGAAAAGGAGAGAAAATAGATTTTTGCTTATTGAAAAAAATTAAGAAAAATATTCTATAATGAATGGACCACACACATCTTTAGCATTACAATTTTGAAATTCATTAAAATATGATCCACCTGGAATACCTCACTATCTACAAGGAATCCCCCTTTTTTCTTTAAAAAAATTTTTTTGACAAAAAGGCATTTTTATTTTCTCTTCTTCCCAATTGAACAACAATTTAAAATTACAAAAAGCTTTGTAACAAATATTCATGCGAAATCAATAAGTTCCCAAAATGGCTAAAGAATGCAAGATACTCATGTATTTATTATTTGTTGATTATGAAAAAGCATTTGATTCATTAAACCAAAATGCTACATTAAAGTCTCTCCCCAGAAGGAGCCTCTCATCCATATATCATATTATTCAAGATTCTTTGAAAGATATAGCAACCAAAATAACCTTCTTCGATGACTCTGATCATAAATATTAGATAAAGCATAAAACAGGAAGATACGATTGACAAAGATTTTCACCACTATAGTGTAAGAGATCCAATATATTGAAGAGGTATTCCTTCAGAAGGGTGATGGACTTAATGAGACATATATCTTTGGACATGGCCATTATGGGAATTTATTTTTATTTCCTATTCATATTTGTTACAAGGTGTTTTTTATTGTTGTTCAAGTGGAAGGATTTCGAAGAAAAAATAAAAATACTCATTTGGAAAAAAACTTGTTCATTAAAAATTTTTTAAAGAAAAAGAGGAATTTCTGATGAAGAGTGAGATCCTTCAGATGGATCATATTATGCTTATTTCATCAAGCCCCAAAACATTACAGAACCTCCAAGAAAAGATCTATAACTCAGACAAGTTTGGCTTGACTCTCCACATGGAAAAGACCAACCATTAATAAATGTTTTTTGATTGAGTGAATGCTGACTTACTGACTATATACCATTTGGCACTTCTATTATGTGTAATTTTCAAGCACATATTAAATTTATCAATGGTAGCAAAACTGCCCTGCTTATCTATATCCCATTCTGTACTCTCTACTATGCAGATGTATAATTGATGTTTCATTTTCTTCCATCATTATCACTACATACCCAAGCCCTCCCAATTCTCTTTCCAATAAAAGACCTCCCTTATACCAAAGTAGCATAATTAAGCAATACAAACACACATGATATATGTATAAAAATGTATCTCTCATCCTATACCTCTAATCTGTCGTGCTTCTGAAGTCATGATTGGTTATTGCATTGATCATTTGATCTCTCTGGGGCCTTGGGATTTCTTCTGGTTCTAAATCTATAATCCTACAATCAGACTCTTTAATTCTTTTAAAGTTTTTTTTACATTATTTGCATGTTACAATATGCATTATTTTACATTATTGCCATCATTAAATAAATTATTCTAGTTCAACTCACTTCACTCTGCATTAATTCAAACAGGTCTTCCCAGATTTCCTAAATCTATTCCTTTTATCAGTCCATTCTTTTACAGTTTATTCAACCATTCTTCAGTTGATCAACATCCACTTGGTGTCCATGCAGTCCTACGACATGAAGGACAGCTATTAATATTTTTGTACACAGAGACTTTCTTTCCTCTTAGATCTCTATGTGTATAAACCTAATGTAGTCTTGCTGTACCAAAGATTATGCATAGTTTAGTCATTTTTTTAGTCCCAAATTGCTCTCTAAAATGACAACAAATCCACAGCTCCTCCAACATTAGTGTCATTAGCATACGTGTACTCCCCCAATAATTGTCATATTCCTTTTTTGACATCTTTGCTGATCAGATGAATCTAATGAGGTGAGACCTCAGAGTTACTTTAATTTGCATTTATCTGATGATTGCTAACTTGGAGCATCTTTGTATGGTCATTGGTATTTTGAAAACTTCTTTTGAAAGTTGTCTATTCATATCCTTTTATCATTTATCTCTTGAGAAGTGGCTTTTGTTCTTGTATCTTTGAATCATTTTTATATATGTCTTGGATAGTCAGACTTGTATCAGAAAAACTTCCTGCAAAGATTTTTTCCCCAGCTGTTTCCCTCTGATTCTAACTGCATTGATTTTTTTGTTTGTTCATGGAAAAGCTCTTTATTTTATGTAATTAAAATTGTCCATTTTATCATTTGTGATCATACCTATTACATATCCCTTATTTGATCAAAACCCTTCCTCTCTACTCATGTTTGTGGAAGATGTTTCTTTCCTCTCTCCTCTAATTCATTTGTCACATGACTTTATATATTTACATCACATTTGACCTAAACCTAAATTCTTCCAGATTGCTTTCCAGCTTTTTCAGCAATTTTTGTCAAATAGGGAATCTCCCTAATAGATGGCATTCTTGGGTTTATTGAACCCTGTGCTACTATGTTTAATTATTTCTGGTTATTAATGTACATAATTTGTACCACTGATCAACCTATTTTTAACCAAAATAAATATTTTTATCATTACTGCTTTATTTAATAGTTTGAGATCTTATACTGCTAGGACCCTTCCTTTTTACCTTTTTTCATTATTTCCCATAAGATCTTTGGCCATTGCTTCTCCAGATGAATTTCTTCTTAATTTTTCTAGTGCCATGAAGTCGATATTCAGTAGTTTAATTGGTATTGCACTTAATCCATAGATGAACTTAGATAGCATTGTTATTTTTCCCTGTTATCATGGCCCAACCATGAGGAATTAATATCTGTCTAAATCATCTTTCTTTATTTCTCCAATTAATATTTTGTAGTCATATTCATATAATTCTTGTATGTTTCTTGGTAACTGGACTCTCAGATATTGTCTAAATTATTTAGACATATATTTCTATATACATCTAAAGTATATAAGTATAAAGTCTATACTTTATAAAGTCTATATCAGTCTAAAGTATATAAAGTATAAAGACGTAATTTCTTTTCCTGTCTGTTCGTATTGGTTTTGTTGGTGGTATATACAAAATAGCTGGTGTTTTATGAGTTATTTTATATCTAGCCACTTTACTAAAGTTATTTATTATTTGAATTTTTAGTTGTCTCTAGAGCTTTTACAGCAAGTTATCAAACCAAAGTAATAATTTTGTTTGTTTTTTGCCTGTGCTATTTTCCTCAATTTCTTTATCTTATTGCAGTAGCTAGCATTTCTAGTGTTGACAATGGACATGCTTGCTTTTCTCCTAATCTTACTGGAAATGTTTTCACCAGTATTTCTCTATTTTAACTAATTCTAGTTCTTAGTTATAGATAGGAAGGTCCATTTATTCTTCTGTTTTTAAAGGGGTTTTTTTTTAGCATTAAGTGTATTATATTTTGTAAAAGCTTTTTTTCTCGAATGAAATAAATGCAGTTTTTATTGTTTTTGTTACTAATATGGTATATTGTTTCTATATTTCCTATATTTAACAAACCCTGAATTTCTGATATAATTTTAATATGTGTTATTTAATGTTTATTGGCGATATTGGTCTATATTTTTCTTTCTTTACTTTATTTTGCCCTAGTTTAGATATCGGAACTATAGTCTTCTCATAGAATTGTTGAAATGCCTTCTTTTTCAATTTTTCCAAACAATATAAAATCCTAATATTGCAAACAGCTATCATACTGTTACTTTCTTTGAAAAAAGTATGTATTGGTGAAACTTCTACGTAAGATGGTGCCATGAAAGGTGGTAGAGAAATACAGTTCTCATACATAAATCCCAGTAGCTGAAAGTACCTAAGAAAGATTAATAATAAAGGAAACTGAGAAAAATTAGAAATAAGCTCCTCTATCTACTCTAGAAATGGGGAAAAAAAAAACAGAAAAAAGATAGCCAGACCCTATCCAAGCCAGGGAAAGGAGGCGCACCAGTAATATCAGCACAAGCTCTCATAATTTTATCTGAATTTGCCAACCCCTATACTGAGCAGCAAATGGGGGATCAGAAACAATCATGCACATCAGTAGTGGAGACTTGAAGCGAGATCTCCACCCTGACCTGTCAAAATAAGAGCAGTGACAGACCTAGATCCCATAGATCACAGGAAGATTAGACCTGAATATGCATTCTTTGGAGAATGAGATATTGTAGCAGGAGTCAGGGCTAACTCTGCATCTGACTGCTAACATAAGAAGGCTCTGCAGGAAGCCTTATCACCAATGATCTTTAGCACCCCAATTGAGCCTTTGAGATACATAATAGGAACTGAACCAACTCACCATTGGGGATTGTGCAAAGAGAAAGAAGACAGAGTCTACCTGAGGCTAGAACGCACAGTGGAGTGAACACACACATAACTGAAACAGAAGCCAGGAACTGAGGCTTATCATAGAGCCTAATACCAGCTTCCCCATCTAGATCAGCAGCAGCAACAGCAACAACATCCAGACTACAAGTGAGAAAAGACAAAACAAATCCTACTCAACCCATCCAAAAAACAGAAGGTAATTGTACTAAGAAAAAAATTGTAAACCTATAACTGAGACTGAAAATATGAATAAGCAGAAGCAATCACCAAAAATAACCAAAAAAGTACTATGTATTAAGAGATACCCAAGAAGTAAACCCAAAAGAAGAGTATAACACCACAGCACCTAGATGGAGAGCCTTGGAGAAATGAACAGATGGCCGCAAGGATAAAAGAGTGGCTGAATAAAGGAAGAAAGAAACGAAAGTTGAAATTTTCAAATGAAATGACAGTTCAGGAGTAAAAATGAAAATAACTAGAATAGAAGGTATAAATTCTTAACTCAGACAGTGGATTCCCTGAAAAAAATAGAATGCAGCAAACAATTCAATGCCATAGCAAGAAATATTAGGAAAAAAAAGTCAAAAGATTGAATAAATTAAAGAGAACCTGGTATTTGACTCCTAAAAGAAACCACAAACTGAAAACACAAATGTCTTAACTGAAATCCAAAGCTTCCATGATTATGACAATACTAATACTAATAAATACAGATAGCCAGAAAGAAAGAGTTCAAGTACAAAGGAACCAACCACAATCAGTATTATAAAAGACTTGGCAGCAAATGACTCAAAGGAGAGAAAATATTGGAATACATTCTTCCAAGACCCAAGATAAAGGCATTAAATCAAGAACAACCTACCCTACATAACTGAATATAATCCTTTCGGGTTTTGGGTGGTGGAGTGGAGATAAATGTCCCTTTAATGAAATTAAGGAACTCCAAGCATTTCTGATGAAAAGATCAGATCTAGAGTCAATCTTTGAAATGCCAACACTGGGAAGAAAGGTAAATCTAGAAAGGTAAATAAGTTTGAGCAATTTGAAGGCCCCAAATAATTAACAGGTACTTATATTTTAATAGGTACAGAAGAGAGAAATCAATAAGCATTTATTAAGCACCTACAATGTGCCAAATCCCATGCTAAGTACTAGGAATGCAAAGAAATACAAAAATCAAAACCACAAAACCCAGTCACTATTCACAAGGATTCCTAATGTCCTCAAAGTTCACAGAGGGAGATAAGTAAGACAAATGCAGGGTCAAGGCATGGTTTTGTTCTGTTTTGGTTTTCTTTTTTTCTTTAAAAGAAGAAAGAAATGTGAGAATTGTGGAATACACTAAGAAGAGGGAGAAACAATATCATATAAATGGGATAAAAGAGCATACCAACAAGGTGGGAGGATGGTCATCTAATGACCTCACTCTTATCTGAACCATAAATGAGGGTTCACACAGGCACAAATCTCCATGTCAAAATACTAATTAAACTGAACAAAAATATAAGCACAAAGGGAATGTAATATAAATACAAGAGGAAACATACATAGTAGAAGAGGGAATAATTCCAAGCAAAACAAAGTTTGACTTCAGAGGGTGGATCATAAAATAGGGATTCAAAAGATTAAAAAAAAATGTAACCATCAAAGATTGGAGTCTGAGCTAGGTAAAGAAAAGAAGGGTTGATGTAAATCAAATCCTTTCTTTCTCTGCCCTTTCTTCTTTATAAATAATGAAGTGGGAGGAAAAGAGGAAACAATATAAGGAGGGTTACAGAAAGGATTAGAAGGCAGAAAACAGTGATATCTTGTTTGTCAGAAAAATGCTCAAAACATTAAGTTCATAGTGTTAAAAAAACTGTAATACAAGCAAAATTTATTATGCTTAATTAAATTTTTAAAAGTGTGGTTAAAAGAGATAAGTAGAAAATTAAAGATGCCACAGATAATGAAATAATGCTTGACATATATTCACCTAATTGTATAGCATCTAAGTACTCAAAGGAAAAACAATGAATTACAGGGAAAATAAACAGCAATGTTATAATAGTTATGGGTCTTAATGTGTCCCATTTAGACATAAACAAATTTAATGAAAAGACAAAGAAGTTAAAAGCCTGAAGAGAATTTTAGAAAAGTCAAATATGAGAGATCTCTAGAGATTACTGAATGGGGAGAAAAGAAACATGCGTATTTCTCAGCTTTGCATAGCAATAATTAACTATATGCTAGGGTATAAAAACCTCATGAGCATTGATTGCATTTTTTTTCTCTTTTGCTTCATTTCTTCCATCTAGTCCTGGAGTGCCAAATTTTTCTTCCTTCTTTCTTTCCTCTTTTTCCTTCTTTTTTCTTCCCTCCTTCCGTTTCTTTTACTCTCTCTTTCTTTCAACATTCATTATCATTCCTTACCATTGCACCTCCAATTGAATAATTAAAAAAGAACAAATAAAATCCTTATATGCATAGTCTAGTAAAACAAATTTCTGTATTATATATGTCCAAAAATATACAACTCATTCTGCAGAGGGCAAGAAGTGGGTGATGTTTTTCATCTTCAGTCATCTGCCCTCATGTTTTATCATTACACTGATCAGAATTCTAGAATCTTTTAAAAACATCTTACTTCCTAATGTCGTTATGGTGGTGTAAATTGTTCTGTTAGTTCTGTTTAGCATTACTTCATAGGTGTCTTCCCAGCTTCCTCTGAAATAGCAAATTTTGTCCTTTCTAATGGCACAATAATATTTTGTTGCATTCATATTCTGTAATTTGCTTAGCCATTCCTCAGTAAGTGGGCATGCCCTTACAATTGAGGAGAGAGAGCATACCTGACATGGGGAATAGCCAATGCAAAGGTATGGAAGCAGGAGATGGTATGTCATGTGAGAGGATCAGAAAGTATAGCTAATTTATAGACTATGTTGTAGGAAGTAGAATATAAAAAATAAAAATTGCAATCATAGGCAGGGGCCAGGTTATAAAGAACTTTAAATGCTACAAAAAAGACTTCTATTTATTTGATCTTGATGGTAATAGGGAGCCACTGGATATATGAGAGAGACTTTGGAAAGAAAGAAATTACAAGCTTTGCCAAGTAATTGGATTTGTGGGCTGAGTAAGAGAGCAGTCAGAGATAACACTGAGGTTGCAAACCTAAGTGACCTAAAAGATAGTCATCTCCTCAACAGAGAATTTTAGAAGGGAGTGGGAAGGGGGCCACGAGGAGATAATATTCTATTATAGATGGGTTGCATTTGAGATGCCTATAGGACACTGAGTTCAAAATGACCAACAGGCACTTGGTAATGTGGGACTGCAACTCCAGAGAGAAAGGAGAGCTAAATAAATAGATCAGGGAATTACCTGCATTGGGATGATAATTGACCCCATGGGAGCTGATGGGATCACTAAGTGAGAATATAGAGAATACCTGAATAAACTGTGTATATGAATTTAATGTAATATACTTCCTCACCTCTTAGAATCCCTAGTTTCATTCAGCGCTCGGCTCAAATGCCATCTCCCACATATGGCCTTTCTTAATTCCGCCAACTGCTAGTAGTTTTAAACCTTCCCAGAAGATACCTTACATTTATTTTGTATTTACTTTTATGTGTACATGTTGTTTCCTCCAATATACTGTAACCACTTGAGAGTGGGGACATTTTCTCTCTTGTCTTTGTGTCCCCACTGCCTAGAATTGTGCCTGGCACTTAGCAACTACTTA
>JAQQSZ010000313.1:0-10758 GCA_028646595.1 Phalanger gymnotis | reverse complement strand
TGGGGCCCTACTTCCCTCTGCCACTTTGTGGGTTCTGCAGCTCTAGAATTGGTTCAGAGCCATTGTTTTATAGGTTTTTGGAGGAACTTGGTGGGGAGCTCACGCCAGTCACTGCTTCCCAGCCGCCATCTTCCAGTTTCCTCCATTTTCATAATTTCTTATGGTACAGTAATATTCCAATCAAACAACAAATCTTTATTAAGTAGTTGCTAAGTGCCAGGCACAATTCTAGGCAGTGGGGACACAAAGACAAGAGAGAAAATGTCCCCACTCTCAAGTGGTTACAGTATATTGGAGGAAACAACATGTACACATAAAAGTAAATACAAAATAAATGTAAGGTATCTTCTGGGAAGGTTTAAAACTACTAGCAGTTGGCGGAATTAAGAAAGGCCATATGTGGGAGATGGCATTTGAGCCGAGCGCTGAATGAAACTAGGGATTCTAAGAGGTGAGGAAGTATATTACATTAAATTCATATACACAGTTTATTCAGGTATTCTCTATATTCTCACTTAGTGATCCCATCAGCTCCCATGGGGTCAATTATCATCCCAATGCAGGTAATTCCCTGATCTATTTATTTAGCTCTCCTTTCTCTCTGGAGTTGCAGTCCCACATTACCAAGTGCCTGTTGGTCATTTTGAACTCAGTGTCCTATAGGCATCTCAAATGCAACCCATCTATAATAGAATATTATCTCCTCGTGGCCCCCTTCCCACTCCCTTCTAAAATTCTCTGTTGAGGAGATGACTATCTTTTAGGTCACTTAGGTTTGCAACCTCAGTGTTATCTCTGACTGCTCTCTTACTCAGCCCACAAATCCAATTACTTGGCAAAGCTTGTAATTTCTTTCTTTCCAAAGTCTCTCTCATATATCCAGTGGCTCCCTATTACCATCAAGATCAAATAAATAGAAGTCTTTTTTGTAGCATTTAAAGTTCTTTATAACCTGGCCCCTGCCTATGATTGCAATTTTTATTTTTTATATTCTACTTCCTACAACATAGTCTATAAATTAGCTATACTTTCTGATCCTCTCACATGACATACCATCTCCTGCTTCCATACCTTTGCATTGGCTATTCCCCATGTCAGGTATGCTCTCTCTCCTCAATTGTAAGGGCATGCCCACTTACTGAGGAATGGCTAAGCAAATTACAGAATATGAATGCAACAAAATATTATTGTGCCATTAGAAAGGACAAAATTTGCTATTTCAGAGGAAGCTGGGAAGACACCTATGAAGTAATGCTAAACAGAACTAACAGAACAATTTACACCACCATAACGACATTAGGAAGTAAGATGTTTTTAAAAGATTCTAGAATTCTGATCAGTGTAATGATAAAACATGAGGGCAGATGACTGAAGATGAAAAACATCACCCACTTCTTGCCCTCTGCAGAATGAGTTGTATATTTTTGGACATATATAATACAGAAATTTGTTTTACTAGACTATGCATATAAGGATTTTATTTGTTCTTTTTTAATTATTCAATTGGAGGTGCAATGGTAAGGAATGATAATGAATGTTGAAAGAAAGAGAGAGTAAAAGAAACGGAAGGAGGGAAGAAAAAAGAAGGAAAAAGAGGAAAGAAAGAAGGAAGAAAAATTTGGCACTCCAGGACTAGATGGAAGAAATGAAGCAAAAGAGAAAAAAAATGCAATCAATGCTCATGAGGTTTTTATACCCTAGCATATAGTTAATTATTGCTATGCAAAGCTGAGAAATACGCATGTTTCTTTTCTCCCCATTCAGTAATCTCTAGAGATCTCTCATATTTGACTTTTCTAAAATTCTCTTCAGGCTTTTAACTTCTTTGTCTTTTCATTAAATTTGTTTATGTCTAAATGGGACACATTAAGACCCATAACTATTATAACATTGCTGTTTATTTTCCCTGTAATTCATTGTTTTTCCTTTGAGTACTTAGATGCTATACAATTAGGTGAATATATGTCAAGCATTATTTCATTATCTGTGGCATCTTTAATTTTCTACTTATCTCTTTTAACCACACTTTTAAAAATTTAATTAAGCATAATAAATTTTGCTTGTATTACAGTTTTTTTAACACTATGAACTTAATGTTTTGAGCATTTTTCTGACAAACAAGATATCACTGTTTTCTGCCTTCTAATCCTTTCTGTAACCCTCCTTATATTGTTTCCTCTTTTCCTCCCACTTCATTATTTATAAAGAAGAAAGGGCAGAGAAAGAAAGGATTTGATTTACATCAACCCTTCTTTTCTTTACCTAGCTCAGACTCCAATCTTTGATGGTTACATTTTTTTTTAATCTTTTGAATCCCTATTTTATGATCCACCCTCTGAAGTCAAACTTTGTTTTGCTTGGAATTATTCCCTCTTCTACTATGTATGTTTCCTCTTGTATTTATATTACATTCCCTTTGTGCTTATATTTTTGTTCAGTTTAATTAGTATTTTGACATGGAGATTTGTGCCTGTGTGAACCCTCATTTATGGTTCAGATAAGAGTGAGGTCATTAGATGACCATCCTCCCACCTTGTTGGTATGCTCTTTTATCCCATTTATATGATATTGTTTCTCCCTCTTCTTAGTGTATTCCACAATTCTCACATTTCTTTCTTCTTTTAAAGAAAAAAAGAAAACCAAAACAGAACAAAACCATGCCTTGACCCTGCATTTGTCTTACTTATCTCCCTCTGTGAACTTTGAGGACATTAGGAATCCTTGTGAATAGTGACTGGGTTTTGTGGTTTTGATTTTTGTATTTCTTTGCATTCCTAGTACTTAGCATGGGATTTGGCACATTGTAGGTGCTTAATAAATGCTTATTGATTTCTCTCTTCTGTACCTATTAAAATATAAGTACCTGTTAATTATTTGGGGCCTTCAAATTGCTCAAACTTATTTACCTTTCTAGATTTACCTTTCTTCCCAGTGTTGGCATTTCAAAGATTGACTCTAGATCTGATCTTTTCATCAGAAATGCTTGGAGTTCCTTAATTTCATTAAAGGGACATTTATCTCCACTCCACCACCCAAAACCCGAAAGGATTATATTCAGTTATGTAGGGTAGGTTGTTCTTGATTTAATGCCTTTATCTTGGGTCTTGGAAGAATGTATTCCAATATTTTCTCTCCTTTGAGTCATTTGCTGCCAAGTCTTTTATAATACTGATTGTGGTTGGTTCCTTTGTACTTGAACTCTTTCTTTCTGGCTATCTGTATTTATTAGTATTAGTATTGTCATAATCATGGAAGCTTTGGATTTCAGTTAAGACATTTGTGTTTTCAGTTTGTGGTTTCTTTTAGGAGTCAAATACCAGGTTCTCTTTAATTTATTCAATCTTTTGACTTTTTTTTCCTAATATTTCTTGCTATGGCATTGAATTGTTTGCTGCATTCTATTTTTTTCAGGGAATCCACTGTCTGAGTTAAGAATTTATACCTTCTATTCTAGTTATTTTCATTTTTACTCCTGAACTGTCATTTCATTTGAAAATTTCAACTTTCGTTTCTTTCTTCCTTTATTCAGCCACTCTTTTATCCTTGCGGCCATCTGTTCATTTCTCCAAGGCTCTCCATCTAGGTGCTGTGGTGTTATACTCTTCTTTTGGGTTTACTTCTTGGGTATCTCTTAATACATAGTACTTTTTTGGTTATTTTTGGTGATTGCTTCTGCTTATTCATATTTTCAGTCTCAGTTATAGGTTTACAATTTTTTTCTTAGTACAATTACCTTCTGTTTTTTGGATGGGTTGAGTAGGATTTGTTTTGTCTTTTCTCACTTGTAGTCTGGATGTTGTTGCTGTTGCTGCTGCTGATCTAGATGGGGAAGCTGGTATTAGGCTCTATGATAAGCCTCAGTTCCTGGCTTCTGTTTCAGTTATGTGTGTGTTCACTCCACTGTGCGTTCTAGCCTCAGGTAGACTCTGTCTTCTTTCTCTTTGCACAATCCCCAATGGTGAGTTGGTTCAGTTCCTATTATGTATCTCAAAGGCTCAATTGGGGTGCTAAAGATCATTGGTGATAAGGCTTCCTGCAGAGCCTTCTTATGTTAGCAGTCAGATGCAGAGTTAGCCCTGACTCCTGCTACAATATCTCATTCTCCAAAGAATGCATATTCAGGTCTAATCTTCCTGTGATCTATGGGATCTAGGTCTGTCACTGCTCTTATTTTGACAGGTCAGGGTGGAGATCTCGCTTCAAGTCTCCACTACTGATGTGCATGATTGTTTCTGATCCCCCATTTGCTGCTCAGTATAGGGGTTGGCAAATTCAGATAAAATTATGAGAGCTTGTGCTGATATTACTGGTGCGCCTCCTTTCCCTGGCTTGGATAGGGTCTGGCTATCTTTTTTCTGTTTTTTTTTTCCCCATTTCTAGAGTAGATAGAGGAGCTTATTTCTAATTTTTCTCAGTTTCCTTTATTATTAATCTTTCTTAGGTACTTTCAGCTACTGGGATTTATGTATGAGAACTGTATTTCTCTACCACCTTTCATGGCACCATCTTACGTAGAAGTTTCACCAATACATACTTTTTTCAAAGAAAGTAACAGTATGATAGCTGTTTGCAATATTAGGATTTTATATTGTTTGGAAAAATTGAAAAAGAAGGCATTTCAACAATTCTATGAGAAGACTATAGTTCCGATATCTAAACTAGGGCAAAATAAAGTAAAGAAAGAAAAATATAGACCAATATCGCCAATAAACATTAAATAACACATATTAAAATTATATCAGAAATTCAGGGTTTGTTAAATATAGGAAATATAGAAACAATATACCATATTAGTAACAAAAACAATAAAAACTGCATTTATTTCATTCGAGAAAAAAAGCTTTTACAAAATATAATACACTTAATGCTAAAAAAAAACCCCTTTAAAAACAGAAGAATAAATGGACCTTCCTATCTATAACTAAGAACTAGAATTAGTTAAAATAGAGAAATACTGGTGAAAACATTTCCAGTAAGATTAGGAGAAAAGCAAGCATGTCCATTGTCAACACTAGAAATGCTAGCTACTGCAATAAGATAAAGAAATTGAGGAAAATAGCACAGGCAAAAAACAAACAAAATTATTACTTTGGTTTGATAACTTGCTGTAAAAGCTCTAGAGACAACTAAAAATTCAAATAATAAATAACTTTAGTAAAGTGGCTAGATATAAAATAACTCATAAAACACCAGCTATTTTGTATATACCACCAACAAAACCAATACGAACAGACAGGAAAAGAAATTACGTCTTTATACTTTATATACTTTAGACTGATATAGACTTTATAAAGTATAGACTTTATACTTATATACTTTAGATGTATATAGAAATATATGTCTAAATAATTTAGACAATATCTGAGAGTCCAGTTACCAAGAAACATACAAGAATTATATGAATATGACTACAAAATATTAATTGGAGAAATAAAGAAAGATGATTTAGACAGATATTAATTCCTCATGGTTGGGCCATGATAACAGGGAAAAATAACAATGCTATCTAAGTTCATCTATGGATTAAGTGCAATACCAATTAAACTACTGAATATCGACTTCATGGCACTAGAAAAATTAAGAAGAAATTCATCTGGAGAAGCAATGGCCAAAGATCTTATGGGAAATAATGAAAAAAGGTAAAAAGGAAGGGTCCTAGCAGTATAAGATCTCAAACTATTAAATAAAGCAGTAATGATAAAAATATTTATTTTGGTTAAAAATAGGTTGATCAGTGGTACAAATTATGTACATTAATAACCAGAAATAATTAAACATAGTAGCACAGGGTTCAATAAACCCAAGAATGCCATCTATTAGGGAGATTCCCTATTTGACAAAAATTGCTGAAAAAGCTGGAAAGCAATCTGGAAGAATTTAGGTTTAGGTCAAATGTGATGTAAATATATAAAGTCATGTGACAAATGAATTAGAGGAGAGAGGAAAGAAACATCTTCCACAAACATGAGTAGAGAGGAAGGGTTTTGATCAAATAAGGGATATGTAATAGGTATGATCACAAATGATAAAATGGACAATTTTAATTACATAAAATAAAGAGCTTTTCCATGAACAAACAAAAAAATCAATGCAGTTAGAATCAGAGGGAAACAGCTGGGGAAAAAATCTTTGCAGGAAGTTTTTCTGATACAAGTCTGACTATCCAAGACATATATAAAAATGATTCAAAGATACAAGAACAAAAGCCACTTCTCAAGAGATAAATGATAAAAGGATATGAATAGACAACTTTCAAAAGAAGTTTTCAAAATACCAATGACCATACAAAGATGCTCCAAGTTAGCAATCATCAGATAAATGCAAATTAAAGTAACTCTGAGGTCTCACCTCATTAGATTCATCTGATCAGCAAAGATGTCAAAAAAGGAATATGACAATTATTGGGGGAGTACACGTATGCTAATGACACTAATGTTGGAGGAGCTGTGGATTTGTTGTCATTTTAGAGAGCAATTTGGGACTAAAAAAATGACTAAACTATGCATAATCTTTGGTACAGCAAGACTACATTAGGTTTATACACATAGAGATCTAAGAGGAAAGAAAGTCTCTGTGTACAAAAATATTAATAGCTGTCCTTCATGTCGTAGGACTGCATGGACACCAAGTGGATGTTGATCAACTGAAGAATGGTTGAATAAACTGTAAAAGAATGGACTGATAAAAGGAATAGATTTAGGAAATCTGGGAAGACCTGTTTGAATTAATGCAGAGTGAAGTGAGTTGAACTAGAATAATTTATTTAATGATGGCAATAATGTAAAATAATGCATATTGTAACATGCAAATAATGTAAAAAAAACTTTAAAAGAATTAAAGAGTCTGATTGTAGGATTATAGATTTAGAACCAGAAGAAATCCCAAGGCCCCAGAGAGATCAAATGATCAATGCAATAACCAATCATGACTTCAGAAGCACGACAGATTAGAGGTATAGGATGAGAGATACATTTTTATACATATATCATGTGTGTTTGTATTGCTTAATTATGCTACTTTGGTATAAGGGAGGTCTTTTATTGGAAAGAGAATTGGGAGGGCTTGGGTATGTAGTGATAATGATGGAAGAAAATGAAACATCAATTATACATCTGCATAGTAGAGAGTACAGAATGGGATATAGATAAGCAGGGCAGTTTTGCTACCATTGATAAATTTAATATGTGCTTGAAAATTACACATAATAGAAGTGCCAAATGGTATATAGTCAGTAAGTCAGCATTCACTCAATCAAAAAACATTTATTAATGGTTGGTCTTTTCCATGTGGAGAGTCAAGCCAAACTTGTCTGAGTTATAGATCTTTTCTTGGAGGTTCTGTAATGTTTTGGGGCTTGATGAAATAAGCATAATATGATCCATCTGAAGGATCTCACTCTTCATCAGAAATTCCTCTTTTTCTTTAAAAAATTTTTAATGAACAAGTTTTTTTCCAAATGAGTATTTTTATTTTTTCTTCGAAATCCTTCCACTTGAACAACAATAAAAAACACCTTGTAACAAATATGAATAGGAAATAAAAATAAATTCCCATAATGGCCATGTCCAAAGATATATGTCTCATTAAGTCCATCACCCTTCTGAAGGAATACCTCTTCAATATATTGGATCTCTTACACTATAGTGGTGAAAATCTTTGTCAATCGTATCTTCCTGTTTTATGCTTTATCTAATATTTATGATCAGAGTCATCGAAGAAGGTTATTTTGGTTGCTATATCTTTCAAAGAATCTTGAATAATATGATATATGGATGAGAGGCTCCTTCTGGGGAGAGACTTTAATGTAGCATTTTGGTTTAATGAATCAAATGCTTTTTCATAATCAACAAATAATAAATACATGAGTATCTTGCATTCTTTAGCCATTTTGGGAACTTATTGATTTCGCATGAATATTTGTTACAAAGCTTTTTGTAATTTTAAATTGTTGTTCAATTGGGAAGAAGAGAAAATAAAAATGCCTTTTTGTCAAAAAAATTTTTTTAAAGAAAAAAGGGGGATTCCTTGTAGATAGTGAGGTATTCCAGGTGGATCATATTTTAATGAATTTCAAAATTGTAATGCTAAAGATGTGTGTGGTCCATTCATTATAGAATATTTTTCTTAATTTTTTTCAATAAGCAAAAATCTATTTTCTCTCCTTTTCACCCTCACCCCCACACTGGGGAAAAAATGAAAATAAAAGCCCAGTAACAAATATGTATTACCAAGCAAAACTAATACACACTAATCATATTAAAAATTATGTATTAGTATGCATCCTGAGTTTATCATCTCTGTCCTTTACAAGGCGGGGAACATGTTTCATCATGAGTCCTTAGGAATAGTTGGTCACTGGTTGATTAGAGATGTTAAGTCTTTCAAAGTTATTTGTCTTTACATCCATTGTAGAATATCAATTATGAAAGCATGCTTATTCTCTACTAATAACCTCATTAAGTAAATTTAACAGGAAACTACCACAGAAGGTTTCTGGGATACTAAATATCCCTAGGGCCTACTAAAGCATAACAGCAATAACAGGGGAAGGTATTTCCTATTCTGAGTAGGCCTGGGAAGGTCAGAGAGGAGATTCAAGAGTGGCTTAGGGATATTGGACATTTTGCAGGTAACCCTTTAAGAAACCAAGTAAAATCCCCTTTGTAAGTTACATAATTAGATGGTGTCCCTATTTCTTCTAAAAATGCTATTGGCCTACTGGTTACAACAATAAGCAAAAGTTGAATGTAGGAAACAGAGCAGTAGGAAGTGGACCTTAGAATGAGGGGACTCATTTAGATGGGCACTAGGGGGTTTATTTTAAATTGTGTTTTTCTCTACTTTGTTCATACCTTTCTAGTATTTTTTCATACTTCTGCAAAGTAGCAAAAAGAAAATTCTAAAACCTAATGTACTTGGGTGCATGGTGAAACAGGTATGCTTATCTTTATCACATCATATGGAATTGGGATGATGACTTGTCAAGATATCGTAGGGAAATTCTTGTTTCAGGTATGGGTTGAACTACATGACTTTTAAAATCTATTACAGCTCAAAGAGTCTATAATTCTTCATAGACAATGTAAAATGGCACAGCAACATTCCTAACTAAAAATCACATTTAAAATTTTTTAACACCCTCATAACATCTTTCAGAACACTAAGTGAAATGTCCTCATGAGACTATTCCGAGGAGACATTAGACTAATAATTTCTAAGGTTTCTGGCATTCTAAGATCCTATGATTCTATGAATGGTCCACCATTAGTCCATATTGTTTATATGGGTTATCGGTAATGCCATAAACAAAGTAAGTATCCAAAGAATGACTTGGTGAAACAATTTCTTCTCTGAAATTCCTATTTTTACAGAGCTTTAACCTCAACCTTTTACCCATGAATAAGGCTTTAGATTCTCCCTAATCTTATTTCCTTGACAATACATTAATCAATAAGACAATTGCTAAGAGGATTACTATATTATTAAATATTAAGCTAACTTCCACCTGCCTTTCAGGCACATGTAACAATTAAAATAACCCTTCAAAACAATTTTTATCATGTTGATTTTCAAGAACAAAGAGAGAAAAACTATTACTTATCATATAAAACTGCTCTTTAGCTCCCTTTTCAGAGTTTTGAGTCTGTACTATTCAGATGTAATAGAGTTCTTCCCATCATGCTTCTACTCTACTTTTGTTGCAGTGTACTCTAAGAAGGAAATAAAAAGACGGATCTTTTGCCATTAAGTTTACAATTTACTGGAGATGGACAATACACAAAAGACTACAATAATTTCGAGGTTATAAATTAGTGCAAATTAACATAGAACACAAAAACTAAAGGGAAGAACAAATAAGCAATTGCAATAATGGTAGGGCCTAAAGGAAGTTTGTTGAAGAACTATAAGAAATGAGGTGGCTGAAATTGGGTGGAGGGTCTTGAAAGACAGACAGATGATACTGGAGTTCTTGTCAATCAGAAATGTAGTCATTCTGAAGTGGGAGGATAGGAAGGGGAAAAAAATATTTATTAAATGCTTTTAATATGCAAGGCTCACTCAAGCCTCACTTTACAAATATTATTTCATTTGATCTACACAAAAAGCCTGTGAGATAGGTGCTAATAGTATTCTCATTTTACAGATGAGAAAAATGAGGCAGACAGAGGTTAAGTGACTTGACCAGAATCCCACAGCTGGGGAACATGTGAGGCTGCATTTGAATTTAGGGCTTCCTGATTTCAGATCCATTGCTCTATCCACTGCGCCACCACACGGTTTTTTTTTTTACACATAAGCTAGAGATGCCAAGATGGCAGCTGGGAAGCAGTGACTGGCGTGAGCTCCCCACCAAGTTCCTCCAAAAACCTATAAAACAATGGCTCTGGACCAATTCTAGAGTTGCAGAACCCACAAAGTGGCAGAGGGAAGCAGGGCCCCAACCCAGGACAGCCTGGATGGTCTCTGGGTAAGGTCTGTCCCACACGGTGCTCCCAGCCCCCAGCTGAGGGGAGCGGAGCTGAGCCCAGCGCGCACGGCGCGAACAGACCAGGAGATGAGCAGAAAGTGCCCTGGCATCCTGAAATACTGAGCTGTGGCATGTACCAGACCTCTCAACCCACAAAGAGCAAAGACAGCAGAGAAGGTTAGTGGGAAAAGCTGTGTGACTGAGTTTGCGGTTCCGGCCACTTGCCCCTGGGGCGGCAGAGGTGGGGCAGCTTTAGAACTAGGCTGCAGTTGCTTCTGGCCCCAGGCCCA
>JAQQSZ010000312.1:0-21489 GCA_028646595.1 Phalanger gymnotis | reverse complement strand
AACAAGGGGTGGAGTGTGTTGTTAAGCAAAATTGTCTCATTAGCATGGCTTTTGTTTCTTTTGAGTGGAAGTACTTTCAGCTGTTAAGTGTTAAGCCCCAGGCCCAGGGCCCTGTCAGGTGTGAAACCTGTGTGGGTGTGGATTGGTGACTTAGGAGGGGCCAGCTCGGGAACCAATGGTCTCTGGTCATTGAGGCGGGGCTTGAGAACCCCGGAAGCTCGGCTGCGAGGAGGGGTGAGCCGGGAGACAACTTCAGCGGCGGTGGCAGCAGTGGAAGGTGTGGAAGCCAGAAGCTGCGGAGGCAGGAAGCTGCGGAATCGGGGCTTACCCGAGTGCGAGCAGGAACGTGAGGCCAGTGAACATGATTTGGCTAAATACTCTCTTGCTTTTCTTTGGCCTCCTAGTTGCCCTTGTGAAATGGGCTTTCTGGTCCTGGAGTCTTTTTGTCAAGATGTTGGAATGGGGAGGCTGGTTCAAGTTTTTGCTGCGGTGGGGCCTAAATAAGTTTCTTGTTGTTTTCTCCTTAGAGAATCTCTCATACCTTGCGATTTCGGACCATTCAAACATATACATGATTATATATGAGATCATAAATTCGGCCTTCCTACTACACCCAGTGAGGAATGCTCTTTTTCAGAGGAAGGACTAAAGCTCACAGAGGTGACATGACTTGTCCAGGGTAATGTAGCTCAGAAGCATCAGAGCCAATATTAAGAAGCTAGGTGGATAGAGAGTTGGAGTTGGAATCAGGAAGAACTGAGTTCAAATCCTGCCTTTGACACTCACTAGCTACTTCACCTTGGCAAGTTATTTAACTGGTCTCTGCCTCTGTTTTCTCATCTGTAAAAATGAGGGAAATGAACTATTCATTTTGAGGATGAAACGAGATAATAGATGTAAAATGTTTGAAAACTTTAAAGCACTATATACATTCTAGCTATCACCACCACCACCACCATCACCATCATCATCATTGTTGTTAATGTTTGCACCTGAACTCAAGTCTAGTTCTATTTCCATTATATCTTGCTGCTTCCCTACTTCCTGTGACTGGGGAGATCTTTTTCTGTAAGTTTGTGGAAAGCAATGATTCAGTTTTCTGTATATTTACTCTAGTATCTAGCATACTGGCAACATATTTAAATACTAACATCCATGATACAATGTATTGTTGCAGATTGCAATTTGATAAGTGTTGCTGAAGGAAGATAAAGATGGAAGACTTCAAGCATGGATCTAGAAGTCAAATTGAGCAAATGGATGGAGACAATACTTATAAAAATGTCATTATCCTTTAAGATTATAAAGATTTCAAGAAGAAAGCTTTGGCTGAATATGCTAAAGGCTGAACCTGCGTCCTCAAATCAAAACATAATGGGAAGAGTGCTTTAAAAGTAATTATCACCTGTGTGAAAGTAGTCTTTGTGTAGAATTTTGGAACCGAGAAACACACCTTAAGAAAAAACAAATAAATTTGTACAACATTAATGAAATGGAGAGCCCATCACTCTAAGGCAGTTTTAGGAATATTAATCACTCCCTACCCCTCCCCGGGTCTGGCCATCACCCATTAAAAACGAAAATCGAAATTAAAAAAAAAACATCGATAGTTATTCTGAGGGCATTTTGATAAACAAGTCAAAAACATTAAGAGAATTGTTTTTGGAACAAGTGACATCACTTCACCAAAGATTATAAAGGCCAATAGTAGGTATATATCATTAGATTTGTCAAATGTAAGCCAAGGTGGCTTACCTCTAGCTTGTGCCTCTGAAATACCTATGACTGGACTTCCTAAACTGTGAGTCATGGTGCCAAGGATGGCATAGAGAACTAACAAGGGCACTGTATGATATTTCAAATTTTTGAGGAAAATACAATAATATTTGATATCTGTCAGGCACCACACAAATTACTAGCTCAGAGCAGTTCAGTTTCAAAATTAGATGCTGTGTTCTTTTTGATGATGTTATAGAATGTTTGCGACATGTTTATTTCCTTGCACTTTCAACTACACCAATAACTTTTCTCATATGTGAAGTCATATCTTTGAAAAGCTGAATTTTCAGCATTTGCTGTGATTAAGAAAAAACAGAAAATGGGTGAAAATCAATGTGGAACAGGAAATGTGGGTGACAATGTCCAATCTGATTCCAAGATTGGAGAAGCTATGCAGTATTCAACAGGTGCACATATCACTTCAAAATCACTTTAAAAGTAATTGGGGTTTCTTAAGAATAGAATAAAATATTTTTCATTCAATTTATGTGTATTATGTTTTCAAAATGCTACTAAGTTAGGACATAAAAACTAAATTTTTTAAAAGTTATTTCAATCTAACTGCTTTATAAATGCAACTGTACATTATTTCTTTTTTCCTTGGGGAACTATAAAAAATTGCTGAGATACTAGGGGCACAATTAATTGAGAAAGTAAGGGAATCTCTGACCTAAGATTCAAGAGTGGAATCAAAAGGTTCTCTGCAAAGTATCCTCCAACCTCATTATCAAGTGAAGCTGCCTTCTTCAAAATTACTAATAATCTCATAATTACCAAATCTGATGGTCTTTTTTTCAATCTTGAACATTCTTTGATTTTCTGCAACATTTGGCTCCTATTCTATTCTATTCTATTCTATTCTATTCTATTCTATTCTATTCTATTCTATTCTATTCTATTCTATTCTATTCTATCCTCCCCTCTCCCCTCTCCCCTCTCCCCTCTTTTCTCTTTTCTTCTCCTCTCTTCTCCTCTCCTATTCCATTCCATTCTATTAATCTTCTACCGGGAATTCTCTCTAGGTTTTTCTGACACTGTTCTCTCCAAATTCTTTGTGTCCTATGGATGCCTCCCACTCTCCTTTGGTAGGTATTCATCCATGCCATGACTACTAACTATGAGTGTCTCCTAGGACTCTATTCTAGGCCCTCTTTTTTTTTTACTCTATACTCTCTTTTCAACCACTCTCACTGGTTCAATTATCATCTTGATGCAGATAATTGCCAGATCTTTAGATCTAGCTCTAATCTCTATCCTGATCCACAGTCATGTATCATTATTTACCTTTTGCGATCCCAAATTGGGTGTCCCAGAAGCATATCAAACGTGACCCGTCCAAAACAGAACTCATTATTTTTCACTCCAAATTCTCCCTGTTTTCCTAACTTCCTGCTTCACTCATAACACTCTTTTCCGTCTATGCTTTTGTGCTGGCCATCCCCTATGTCTGGAATGCGCTCTTTCCCTAGCTCTACCTGTAAGATGCTGTTCAGGAACTATCTTATTCATGAAGCCTTTTCTGATTTCCTACTACCACCTCCACAATCGCCAAGTGCTGGTGCTATCTCTTTTCAAACTACCTTGTATTTAACTACTTGGACAATATGAGGCATATATGCATTTATTAATTTTATTTTTGTGATAGAGGCATTTTATATGTACCTATCTTTCCAATAAGAATGTAAGCTTGTGAGTAGAAATTGTTATGTTCTTATACTTGTATCCCTAGTGCTTAGTACAGAATCTGACACGTAATAGGTACATTACACATACTTGTTGATTGAAAAATTATTGACCAAGCACAGGCTGTCCTGCCCTTCCCCCCCCCCCCAGATCCATTGACTTCCCATTACTTCTATGATCAAATCTAAAATCCAATGCTTGACATCCAACTCCATAATCTGGCCCCTTCCTACCTTTATAGTATTTTTACAATCTCTTCCACATTATAATCCAACTATATTAGCTTATTCGCTGTTTCTCCAACACAACACTCCATCTCCCCTTGACCTGCTTTTGCACTGGCTAGCCTCCATATCTGAAATGCTTGGTCCTTCACCTTCGCTTCTTAGTTTCCTTAGCTTCCTTCAAGACTCAGACCAAATACCAACTTTGGCAGGAGGCCTTTCCTGCTCCCTCTTCCCTCTCCCCAACTTCTAGTGCCTTTCTCTCTCAGATTACTTCCGTCTACTCTGTATATATCATCTATATATTTAGCTATTTACATGTTGTCTTCCTCATTATAATGTAAGCTCTTTGAGGTCAGGAACTACCTTTTCCCTCTCTTTGTATCTTCAACACTTAGTATTGTTTTTGGAACATAACAGACAATTAACAAATGCTTGTTGACTGACTTTATGGGAGATATATACATGAACTCAACCAGCAACATGTTGACAAAGTAGCATCAAAAAATTGTATACTTATGTAGATTTATGGAAACAAAAGAGTTTGGGATGGAACTTCAAGACTAGATCTTCACCACCGGAAATTACCGAAGGGTTATTCTTAAAAGATGGGACTTAGTAAGTAAACCAGAGTATGCAAGACTGTGAAAATATAATGATTTAATGAACACCTAGCAAGAGGATCTGGTGGTTAGAATGCATGGAATTAAAAGCTTTCTAAACCTAGAGATGTAACAGAAGCTATCAAAATAATGGTAGAACTGGATGAATTACATATAATTCCCATAATCTTGTATGTTTCCTAGAGTTATTATCAGTGAAACTTTCAATGAACCTACAGAAGATTAACTTATACTTTAATACTCTTATTTATCTATACAAAGTAATTATTTTGTCCACCTGTTTATTATTTTCCAGAGCACTAACTATAAAGCAATAATAGCAGGATAACAATTTGGCCCAGGTTAAATTCTATCTAAACTCTATAAAACAAGGGAAGGATGATTTTCTATATTCGTCGTCGTCATCATCATCATCATCATCATCTCTAAGCTATGTGGAATAATTTTTTTTCAAAATATAGAGACCTAGAGGTTAAGTCAAAACTATGTGGGAAAAAGGGTGAGGTACACATCATCCTCCTCATCCCATCTGTTAAAGGAATTGTACTCAAGATGCTTTCAGTGAGTCTACAGAAGATAAGCTTAAATCCTAACACTTCTACTTAGTTACATAAAGTAGTTTCGGCTGCCTGTGTAGTAACCCTTCCCCCCCAAAAAAAAACCTTTAAATATAAAAAAATAAGAGGAGAGCATGGATTTTCACCAGGACCATTTCCATCTGAAGTTCATTCCAAGGGTGCCTTTCCTATTGTGTTGCAGTTTGGGTATTGTGCATTATTCAGCTACTTGGTTTAATAATTTTTTATCTTCCATTTCCTCATTATTGATACTTCTAAATAAATTCTGCCCCCTTTCTTCCAGAAAGTCATTCTTTATAACAAAGAATTTTTTTAAAAAAGAGTTTAAAATTCAGCAAAATGAACCAAAAATCAATAAAATCTGCCATTATATGCCATACTCCACATCCATAGTCTCTCACCTCTCCAAAGATGAGCATTCATTTATCTCTTCTTTGGTTCAAGCTTGGTCTCTAAAATTTCATGGCACTCATTTTAATTTTTGTTGTCCTTTCCATTTATTTGCCTTGTAGTTATTGTGTATATTTTACTGGTTCTGCTTATTACATTTTGCTTCAGTTCATCTGAGTGTTTCCCATGGTTCTCGGTAATTCATTATTTCTTACGGCAATAATATTCCAATACATTCATGTACCAAGTTGGTTCAGCCATTACCCCAATGATGGGGAATTTCCTTGGAGAATATTTAAGTTATCCTAGAGCATTAATATAATGGCATCTCCAAAATAGGAGTACTCAGAAAAACTTGCCATCAATAAGGGCTCTTTCTTCTGTTTGAACTCCGCAGGACATCTGCCATGACACTATTAAGTGCCTTCTATTCTTCCAGACATATGTAAGTAGTAGGAGTAGTAGTAAATGATACTCATGTATTTAGAGTACTTTCAGGTTTACAAAGGTTTTCAAAGGATTTACATAGTTGGTCTTCCCAACAAATTGGTGAGGTAACCACTGTGTTTACTATTACTCCAATCTTACAGATGAAGGACTTGAAGCTTGGAGAGGTAAAAGGACTTGTCCTTGGTCATATACCCATATGTCAGAATGGTATCCTAATTCTTTAATTGCAGGGTCAGAAACTCACCTTGTAAATACATGGTACCTTGCCCCAGCATAGGGACTTAAGGAAAAATTTTGTAGAGAAGTGTTTTCATTTTTTTCTCCCTCTTATTCAATTGAGGTCAAGATTCTCTTTTTATTTTCAAAATATTGTGGAATTCCCAAGCCTCCCCAAGATTTTTCTTTTCTGTCTTTTGTGGTGCTCAAGGTGGCAATAACTGATCAGTAGTTCTGTTTTTTAGAAGCTATAAATTAGCACACTGTATTAAATCTTAGATTTTGTCTTCAAATGGCAATGGATGGAAATGTTTGCTGCTGAAGAGAAAGGATTATACACAGCTGTGACAGTGCTACTTTTTAAATGGTCAAATGGGTTTTGCCCAAGTGTGGAAAATCACATAAGGCTATCCAAAACCCACACTGAGGGAGAAGGGCTTGCTTTTAGAAATGAAAATATAAATTTGCCTCACTTGAGCATTAGCACAAGAGAATTTGCACATTGAGAATTAGCACAAGTAGTCAATCTACTCAAAAGTACTCTAGAGACAGAGAACTTAGAGAACTATGCACTGATAGAGTCAAGAGGTGGAAAGGACTTTTGAGGCCATGTACTCCAATCCCTTTCTTCTCCTCCCTCCCCCCACTCACAGGCAGAAACCTATGCTAACAGAACAGAGAAGGGAAGAGATTTGCCCAGGTTCACACAAGTAGTAAATCAGAGATATGAGGTTCAGACTTAACTCTTCTTATTATAAATCAAGGGCCTTTTCTATTTCACTACTGCTGTAACTGAAAAGGAGTAAGAGAAGCAGAAAGACTAATAGTTAATCATGGAAATATGTCTTGCATGATTGCACATATATAACCTATATCGGTTTGCTTTTCTTCTCAATGAGGTGGGAAGGGGAGGGAGGAGAGAGAGAATTTAGAATTCAATTTTTTTTAAAAAGAATGTTAAAATGTTTTTATATGTAATTGGGGAAATAAAATCTGAAATTAAAAAGACTCATAGTTAATAGCAATATCTGACAGTTATATAGCACTTTAAGGTTTGCAAAGCACTTTGTAAATATTAACTCACTTTATGCTCACAACAACCCTTGGAGGTAGGTATTATTATTATCTCTATTTTATCAGGATACTGAGGCAAATAAAGGTTAGGCTACTTTCCCCAGGATTTTATAGCTAGCATTGTCTCAGGCCAGATTTGTACTCAGGTCTCTCTGACTCCTAGTTCAAAGTAATACACAGTTGACCTCTGCACATAGTGGGCGTTTAGTATATATTTGTTAAATTGAATTACTCAGTTTGAAGCAGAGCTATAGATCCAAGGATGTGGAATTACCTTAAAGGATGATTTAAACTCAGGCATGGTCCACATGCACATTCCCAGGAAGCCATGCCTAAAGCTACAGACAAGTTTCTGCATGCGATCCATAACTTATACATATGTAACAGGTCCATTTCCTTTCAATTACAATGCTCTTTCTGGAGAAAGTGGAACCAAATGGTGTTCAAACTATCCATGAGTGAAAATTCAAATTGAAATTTTATATCCCCCAGCAGCATTCTGCAAGTAATAAACGAAAGCCATTATAACAATCTAAGGCAGGTATTCAACCAATGAGATTTTTTTCCACATGGCTCCTTGGCCCCCTGCAGGCTTAGGTGGATAGCTTCACTCAGAAACACAGCTAACAGAAACACCAGTGGATTCATCATACAAATACTTACTGGCACCATTACATGCCTCACACTTCACAAAGTGACACGGGGAATATAGAAATAAAATGGCATAGTTTTGTCTACAAGGAACTTATGCTTTAGGTGATGAAAAAGTCTAACACATGTGAAATACATAGTTAGTGATTCAGTTAAGCAATAATTAGTGTGGTACTATTGAAAGTATACTAAGGGAAGGGAGATGTCCATGAATGCTAGAATAGTTAGTGGGTCAGCTCCTTGGATACAGACAGCAGTAAAGCTGAGAATTGTAGGTTAAGTTAGCATTGGGATTCAGGACAGCACCAAGGCCCCTGCTATTTAGCTGCAATACATAGCCACATGATAGCAGAGGATCTGAGATTTAGAGCTGGAAGGGGCCTTTGAGGATGTCTAGCCAGTCCTTTCATTTTAAGGATGAAGAAACTGAGGCCCAGAGAGGCTGAGTCTCTGTCCGTGGTCACATGGATAATAAGTGGTAGAGCCAGGGTCTAAATCCAGGATCGCTGATTCCAAAATCAACATTCTCTCTACTGTACCATGTAGTATCTAGTGGGGATCTGAAGAAGAGGTACACGAGCCTTAGTGAGGGAGAAATACTAGGTACCCTTGTAGTATGTTTTTGTCCCTTTTGCAGGGGCTTTTAGGATCTGGGAAGGGTATAGTTGCACGGATAGTATTCCTGGGAACTTTTTCGGTTATGGGTGTCTTTCTTGCTGCCTCTCCAAATTGTCAAAAGGGGAGCTACATGTGTAACTGGGTTTTTTTCTCCTATGGTCATTTTGTATGCTACAAAATGGTAGTAAGTCTCTGTTAGTGTTTTGGTATTAAGTGATTTTATGGGCCTTCCTGAGACAGTCTAAGGCATCTTTAGTATAACACCTCCACTTTCATTAGCTTCAGGGTAGGTTTGAAATACTCATATACAGAGCTTTGTAGTGCTGGGCTTGAGTTGGGCTTTAGAGAATGGTAGGATTTATTTGCTAGATGTGGCAGAGAGGGAAGTTTATTCCAGAGGCTAGAATAAGAGTGAAGGATACAGGAAAAGGTAAAGTGGTAGAAATGGATATGGTATATACGGAAGACATTGCAGATTTCTGTCTATCAGGAGATGAGAATTCATGCTGGGGCTGCAGTGGAAAGTACAGTGGCCCTGGAGTCAGGAGGACCTAAGTTCAAATCCAGCCTTTGACACTTAGTACTTGTGTGACCCTAAGCAAGTCCCTTAATCCTGTTTGACTCAGTTCCTCATTTGTAAAATGAGCTGGAGAAAAATATGGCAAACTACTCCAGTACATATATATATGTATATACATATATATATGTATATATATATGTATATATGTATGTGTGTGTGTATTATATATACATATGAATGAAAAGCCTGAGAGGCAGAGTTTCTGGGTAATTAATAATTAATTTATTAATTAGGCTAGCTGATAATCAATGAATTGATGGCCAGTGGTCTCTCTCAGTAACCCAATACAAAGGAGATCACTGAATGCTTAAATACCTTTGGAAAAGAGAGTGCCCCTGATAGGTAAAAATCAATCATGATTGGTGAACAATTAATGAAGGAATGGGCATATTAATGAGGAGGTGGACCAAAAGTCTTCAGCTCTCCTGCTGAGAACATGTTTTGATTATAAGACTTAGCTGCCTCCAGCATTCTAGACAAAGGAATCCATCTCTACCCAGACCACTGTGGTTGGTTTTCTCCTTCATAAGCTTGGTTACCCTAGAGACCAGTAGAGGGGTGCAAGGACATGTGCTCAATGCTTTAGAGATGGAATTTAACTAGATTAGATTCTCTAAACAGAAGTAAGGTTTTCTAGTTAGGTGAGATCCTGCCCAAGATTGAAAAAACATGTTTCCAGAGGAATTGGGCAATCTCTACCAGATTGGCTGACTGACCTACAGGGGCTGGTTCCTGAATTATGAAATAGAGATAAAAAGCCTCAATCTTAATTTAATAATTGGTTATTAATATAATAGGAAATAATAATTTCTCTCTCTTTATAAATATATAAATTAATGTAACATATGTATATATGTGTGTGTATGCATATACACACATATAGTCCTCCAGTGAGATATAGATATATGTGTGTATCTGTACATACACATATGTATTCTACATGACCTTTAAGGAGCAGATTAGTGACATGTTGACATTGGCATTTTAGGGAGATTGGGATGGCAGGGGTATTTTGAGATAATGGGGCCTTCCTGTGATTCACATCCTTGAGGCCTGCAAAGCTGGAGTGAACTTCTCCAGCTAGTCTAAGTCGAATACTGCTTATAACTCTGTCTCTTCGTTTGAGATGGCACCCATTTCTTTACCCTCCACCATGCTTTAAGAGGCATTTTGATACTCTTTAATAGGCTACACTTTACTCATTCATCGTCTCCTTATAAACCTTTCCAAAACTCACTTTTTAAGGGAACCAACTAGGCCTAGTATGTGTAACCAGTGAATAATCATAAAGAGAATGACAAACTTCTATCAACTTCATGATAATCTTAACCCATCCTGAGAATGGTTGTCCTGGATCATAGGACTTAGAATTACTAGGAGCCTTAGACATCATAGAGCTTAACCCCCTAATTCTATAAAGGCATAAAGTGAGACTCAGAGAGGGAAAATGACTTGTCCAAGGTCAAACATTAATTTGGTGAAACAGTTGAACCTAGAATTCAGATTTCCTAGTCCTAGGTCTGGGAAAGCACTGATGGGTTTGAAGTATGAATAAAGATTAATAATTTCAAATAATAGTAGCTAGACTTTATATGGCACTTTAAGGTTTACAAAGTTACAAATCTTAACTCATTTAATCCTCACAACAGCCCTGCGAGGTAAGTGTTTTTAATTTTCCTCATTTTACAGATGAAGAAACAGAGGCAGCCAGAGGTTAAATGACTCTCTCGGGATTGCATCTTAAGTAACTTAGGCCAAATTTGAAGTCAGGTCTTCCTGACTCCCCATTGCACCACCCAATTACTTGGATGCCTTAGTAATAATTTACATTTTTTGATGCTTTAAGAATTGCAATGGGCTTTACTAAAACAAGAACAACAACCACAACAAAAGCAACAACCACATGCAAATATCGTCATCCCCATTTTATAGAAACAGGCTCAGAAAGGGTAATTACTTGCTGAATGTCACATCATTCTGAGGTTGTTTGATGCAGCATGTCATGACGGAACAACTTCGGGACTTGGAGGTAGAAGACCCGAGTTCTAATGTAATCTCAGTCCTTTCCTAATTGTGTGACTTTTGACACATCCTTGGATCTCACCTTCTGCTCTAAAAGGAGGAAGCTGGATAAGAGAGTTCCAGCTCTAGATTTATGAGGCTATAAATATCACAGTTAGGACTCGAACCCAGGTCTTATGGATCCACAAAGAGTGGCCTATTTGTAAACATTAAGAAGGCCAAATTTCAATTCAATAGGTGTTGAGTTCAGGGCTTTATTGAAATTTCCTTTTCTCAAGTGCCATCATTTTGGGGTTGTGAAGTTTCTGTGAGATTCGAGGTGTGAATATTCCCTCTGTCACAGTTTAGAGTTTCTTTTCTCTCTTCATTTAGCAAAACACCCATTAATATGCTGCAAAATGTACTTGATGTGAGTAATTAGGCTGTTGTTTTTATCCCTCTGTAAATGATTACAGGCACGCTCTCTGCTGAAAGGATCTGGATTTCCTTTGACAGATAAATCAAGAGAGAAAGAAAAGCTCAGCTCTGAGATTAACTCATTTGTTTTTAGTTTGGAAAGAAAGAAGAAAGCCCTGTTATGTTCCTGGCCTTCCATGTTCTTTGCTCAGATCTTGCATTGGTGATACCATATATTCATAGATGTAGCCCCAGGAGGGTTCATGTCACCAATGTCCCATTGCTTACTACCCTGAACATTTTTCTCCTTGGATGTGAATTGGGAACAAATCCAGCTGGTGCCATTAAGACAGGCTGTACTAGATTAGATCTGACTAGGCTATTATTTGTTTGCAGTATACTGGGTATGGGGTTAATGAAGCCACAGAAGTCATGAACCTGGACTGATCCAGGTACAGAACACTGGATTTGGAGTTGAAGGACCTGAGTTTGAATCACAGCTTTGCAAATCATTAACCTCTAGGAACCTCGTTTTCCTCATCTATGAAATGAGGAGGTCAGCTTAGACCAAATTGTTCTCAACCTGGAGTCTATAAACTTTTTTCCTAAAATGAAAGTTTTGTAACTATATTTCAATATAATTGGTTTCCTTTGGAATCCCATATATTATAGTTTACTCATTCAACGATATTACTCTGAGAAAGGTGCCATAAGCATCATCAGACTACCAAAAAGATACATGACACAAAAATGCTTAAGAACCACTATATTAGAGGATCTAAAGTGCCTTCCAGTTCTAAATCCTATGAGAAAATGACCTTGAGTACCCAACATCTGTCACCATGATGAGAAAATGGGAGGAGATACAGCACTAAACAACATGGGACTGGTCACCCTGGGGTCTCCTAGGAACTTCTTACCCTCTTCCCGCCTTGGCCCATCCAGCAAATGTTCCTCTAATTTTTACTGTATCTGTAGACTCTCACCCAAGGCCATCTTATGGTGAATTCCGGTCTCTCCATTCACTCAACCACTTTTGCCATCAGCTATTCTATTTCTTGCTATCCCGTAAAAATCCAGACTTTCTGTCTACTCAGTCACTCACACTAGCAACTTCCTTATTCTGTTGGCCCCACTAATGTCTGCAGAAGAAATTCCTATGCTATCCATCTCAACCTACTTTAGGTGTTCTCGACGATAGTGAGAACGGTAAAAGGAACTATATTGCCTAGGGATAAACATACGCACCCTTCCACTGACCAGCCTCATGTTGCTCTAACTATGCATGAGGGTTTCTATCATTTTTTGGTGTAGATACTTCCTCTACTGGAACTAATCTCAATTGTGGGATATGGATCTGGAAGGGGCCCCAGCAATCACAGAGTATAGGCTTCTCATTTTAAGATGAGCAAAAAGAGGTCCTGAGAGTGGCTTAACCATGGTCAGCCAAGCAGTAAGGAGCAGAGCTGACCCAGTGACTCCTAACCCAGTGATTTCTCCACTTGTCCAGCCTGTTTCCCTTACCCACCCATCCCATCTCTTATGTGATTCTTATCTACTTTCAACTCTACTATGTTGTTCAGTTGTTTTTCAGTCATGTCCAATTCTTCATGACCCCATTTGGGGTTTTCTTGGCAAAGAAATAGAGAGGTTTGCCATTTCCTTCTTTAGGATGATTTTATAGATAAGGACACTGAGGCAAACAGGGCTAAGTGACTTGTGCAGGATCACACAGCTAGTAGGTATGTGAGACCAGATTTGAATTCAGGTTTTCCTGAATCCAGGCCTGATGAATCCGCTGAACCACTTAGCTTCTCCGACTCTACTATTCTAATGGGAAATTCATCTTCCTTGTTGCTAGCTCCCAAAGAAGACTCTAGGGACACTGAAGAAGGAAGCTGTGATTGAGGAAACTTATTAAGAATAAAATGGTGGAAAAGCCAAGGCTAGCAGGCAGACAGCTATGGTGTAATGTAACTAGCATGGGTTTAGAGTCAGGAGACCTGGGTTTAAATACTGGCTCTTCTGCTCGCCATCTGTTTGATACTAGGTAAATAACTTCTCTCTCAGTCTCAATATTCTCATCTGTAAAATGAAATGGTTGGATTAGAATCTCAAGTTCCCAAAGTAGGTGATACCACCACCTGGGGGGAGCTGGAACAATCTAGGGTGGTGGTGGTAGTAGCCTTGGGTGCAACTGAGGGGCCTTGAATGAAAATAAAGGGGTGGTGGAAGCATAATGAAAGAAGAAAAAAGAAGAAAATTTTGAAAAACTGTTTATACATGTTTCATCTGTTGTTTAACAGGATTGAAGTTGTAGTGATTACATTATTTTCCAAATAAACACACAAAATGCAAGTTATAACCATTCAGTGATCAAGTCCACCAATAGGTCTCAACAAACAAGTGTTGGCAGGCAAATGTGTTGTGCATTGTCAGGAAGTCTAGCATGCATCAGCAGGAATGTGTGCATGTAATGACTTGTTTACAATACAATATTATATGGTTATGTGACACAATATTGCACCATCAAAATTTCAATGCAGGAAAATACAAGTTTACAGCAAATTATTAAATTTAAGATGCACCATTAAAAAACTATATATTTTTGAAATGATGCAAATAAAAAAACACATTAAGGGGTTAAAAAAGTAGATTTCCAAGGGAGTACCGAGTAGTTTAAATGGGGGCCAAATAAGTTTGGGAACCTCTGGATTAGATGATCACTTAAGATCTTTCTTCCTCTAAATCCTATGATCCTAATTTTTCCTCTTTAAAAATTACATTATTTTCAGTTAAGGTACATTTGTTTTTTTTTTCATTCCCACCTCCCTTCTCTCACTGGAAAAAAAGTAGAAAAAATTAAACACCAAAAATCCTTCTTGTATCACTGGGTGAGGATACTGAGGCCTGATGAAATTGTGCCTTGCCTCTGTTCACATTGGTGGTAAGCGATAGAAATAGGATTTGAATGTGGATCCTTTGACTCCAAACACAATCATCTTTTTATTACTAGTCCAAGTCCATTTACCACATAGAGATTTGAAGGACTGATGTGAATTTAAAAGGGATAGAGCAAACATTGTAGGCATAAGGAACAGTTAAGTAAAACCTTAGGGATAGAAGAGAGGATAGTATATTTATGAGAGAGCTATCCTCATTGGCTACATTGTAGTACATAGTAGAGTGTAGCACGAGATTAGTTCAGAAAAGTAGGGTGGCACCAGATTCCCAAGGACCTTGGATATCAGGAATTTTCTGAGAGCTTCCCTTTTTTCTCTTTCGTGATGCGCCACCATATTTGCAGTATTTGTCACCTAGCATTTAATTTTACATGGTTTTGCATTATTGTCCAGTTGTTTAACATCTGTTAGTCTTGTGGAAAAAGGATTGTTATTTGGTTTGACCAAATTGGCCCAATCCTACACATCCTTCAAGGCCTTGCTTGATTGAGCTCCTCCTGTTTCTCCTCAAAGCCTAGGTGGCTACCTTTTGCACAATGCCCATTTTACATATGGTAACTGGTATGAGTGTTTGTAACTAAACCAGTCAGGAAAGAACTTGAACTATAGGCCTTTAGAGCTAGGAGTAATCTTACAGGTTATTGAGCCCAACTATTTTGATTTACAAATGAGGAAACTGAAACTTCAAATGGGGAAGGAATATGACCAGTGTCATACAGCAGGGAATCCACATCAAGTCTTCTGATTCCAAGTCCAGTGTTTTTCTAGTCAGAATATCCAGCTTCTAGCATTGTTCCTCTGCCCCAAATTGCAAGTCATTTTTTCTATCTTGGGCCTGTTTCTTTCTCAGGGTAGATAGGTGGCTAAATCTGGTCTCTGAGGTCCTTCCAGTTCTATCATTCAGCGACCTTATGATTAAATGTGTTCATCCTAAAAATAAAAAAAAAAACTTTGCTTTCTCAGATTAATACTTAATTGACTCTTAAAAAGAAACTCCAATGGATTCTAAACTTTTAAAAAGCTGAGTCCTTTTCTCCGGCACAGCTAGTGACATTTGGCTTTATTTTTATGGGGCTCTCCTGTATTCTGATTCAGCTCCTAAAACACAGCTGTCGTACTGTGTTTCAGTTAACAAACCCTATTCCTGGAACTGTGATATTAACAATGATGCCAATTAGAATCAGGAAGTTAAGGCTAGTCAGATTTGGGGAAAGGATTGACTATAAAATAAAGAAAAGGGCATGAATTAATTGGAAAAGGAAGGTCATAGAAAAAGATTGATGTTGCCTTGTGAAAGGTAGTAAGCATTCTTCTGGTGACACCATACGACTGATCATGAAATACCATGATCTCAGAAACCCAAGATTATGTGATCTAAAGGACATTGGAGAGGTAGCTGGTAGACAATAAGCAGGTTGAAACATATTACTAATGACTTCATGAGGGAAAAATAGCATAAAAAGAAATGATCAGGGACATGTATTTTTAAGGATGACTTATGCAAAAGAAGTATCATAAGTGAAATCATAGGAAATGCATGATCAGAAAAGGAAGAGATCTGGTTATGGAGAGAAGATGTACAATGGACAGCCCAAGTAGTTTACTTAACATACAGTATTTGAAAAATACTTTGAGAAAAGACTCTAGCACATTGATTAGGTCTTTTTTTAAAAAAAATCTTTTAAAAATTTCATTTTTATTTTGAGCTTAAAGACCAAAAAAAAAAAAAGAGAACATAACTTTCAGAACTGTGTTTCCTTCTGATTTTCTCCAATCCTTTTTTGTACATTTTCAGTGTTTGAATAATCTTCTTTTTAGAAATCAATATTTCTAATACCTCCTCTCTGCCCAATTCCCATTCTGACTTTAAAAAAGAGAATAAACTATAACAAACATAGTAAAGCAACAAGGCAGAAAGAGACACATTTTTGGACAGGGCCACCATGTGGATGGTTTTTTTTTTTGACATTAGGTCTTTTGTGGAATATCATGGAATATCATTCTGTGGAATAAACATGGAAAAGAATTGGAGAGGATGAGACAGCATGGATAGAATGTGATCTATGCTGATGGAAGGAATACCAAACTATTGAATTATTGTACTATATATGTATATCTATAGATATAGATATACATAGATAGATAGATAGATAACTGGAAAATGGCGTGGTGTGGTGTCCTATCTTGGAAATGCAAGTCCCATAGTTTAGAGGGGTGGCCAGACCCTAGTATCCATTCTCCAACATTTAGGAATAAATGTTCTTTGATTTGATAAGTGTTACCTCCTTGCCACCGGGCAGCTGGGTGGCACAGTGGTTACAATGCTGGCCCTGAAATTAGAAAGAGTCATCTTCCTGAATTCAAATCCGGCCTCAGATACTTACTAGCTGGGTGACCCTGGGCAAGTCGCTTAATCCTGTTTACCTCAGTTTCCTCATCTGTAAAATGAGCTAGAGAAAGAAATGGCAAATCAGTCCAGTATCTTTGCTAAGAAAACACCAGATGGGGTCACAAAGAGTCAGATATGACTGACATGACTAAACAACAGCCACAACCTCTTTACCATTAAGAAAAGTAAAACATGAATGTGGATATGGTACTGATCACTGAATCTCAGATAGAGGGTGAATGCAGGGAAAGTAAAAACTTGCAGGACCTCCTTGGTTCTACCTGGGTTAGAACATGTTATTTTGTGCCTATAGATTTCCAGGTTCTCTGTTAGTCAGTCAATAAGCATTTATTGCCTTGTCAGGTGCTAGGTATCATGCTGTTGACATATGTATAAAAGCACCAGCAGCCAAATGAAGTTCACAGAATGAGTTTCCAGTAGGAATATAATTTGAACCTGGATTGCTTTCTTACACATATAGGAAAAAAGTCTCTACTTCTTATGTTATACATTGGTAAAAATCTTATTTCGTAATTGATCTTAAAGATTTATGAGTACTCCTTGTTGAAGTCCCACTTGACTGAGCATGGGGACAGTCTTTTCTATCTCATGATTAGATATTTGGACGACCCAATGATGGCACACATTCAACACCCTTAGTTGCTTCAGAAATAGGTGGTTATTCTCTGGGAGAGAGGCCTATCATGGGCATTTTCTCACGATGTCCATGATGTCGGAAATTGCATTATTTTAGAAAGGGCAGGCAGCTCGCCCAGTTCAGATACTAAAAATTATCCTGAGGAGACTTTTGAAAAAGCTATTGTTATCTAAAAAAGAGGAGGAGGCAGGTGGAGGCTCAGTAAAACTTCTTGCAAAGGTTACAAAGAAAAAAAATACCTGTTGAAATTAAATTTGAACATTGTGAGGTTAAAGTTGTTGAATTTCAAAGAAAACTATCAACTCTTAACATGAAAGCAAAAATGATTACAATAAACCATATCTCGTAGAAATGTTTCTTTTGCTTAGGAAAAGAAGTCTCTCAGTATCAGGAGTTAGACTCGCAGTTTCCATCTACAATAAATGATATATACAAGGACTCAATTCTTCACATCAATTCTACTGGTAGAAATTCATAAACCGGTGGCACTGATGGCCAACTGAGATAGTAAGTTATGTAAGAATGAGGAATAATAGATGGGCAGTCTGAGTGTCTGTTTGGTACTTGCAAAATAAGGTTAAAAGACCTAGAAGAGGAATGCCACTGAATTGAACAATTGCTCTACAGAGGATTTTTGGAAATAGCCAAAGACTAATTATATAGGATGAGAGGGTAGGACGGCAAAGGCAGAGATCTGTAGCAGTGGAAGGAATCCCCACAATGATGTTGGATCCTTGGGGTGATTGGCAGGTGAAAGCCAGATTAAACATCAGAATAGGGGAGGGGTAGCAGATGGTGATTCTGTAGTTCTCAAATTTTCTGCCTTGGCAAAAATGTATAAATAATAAAAATGATTCTTTCTCTATTAGAAAAGGAGTTGAGATATAACTTGACATCAATTAATCTCATAAATTGGGTGTTCCGACATTGTGAGCAGGCTGCTCTAAATTCACTTGAAAACAAAACAAAACAAAACTCAGTACCTGCACTATCACTCTGGAAACTAAGGAGGATTTTTTTCCTAAAAAAAAAATTCCTTCAATTATCTGGTTGTCTTCTCATTTTTTTTAACATTTGTTTATTTCTTCAGTAAACAAAGACAAATTGCTCCAGATAATTGCATTCGGGGCATTTCAATAAGATGTGGGAGTTGAGAGAAAATGCCACAAAAGAACAAGAGCTTTTTTCATTTGGAGAGTCAGTGACTCTACTCTAGAGGAAGAAAAGGCTGCTTGCTAATATTTTCTATATAGAATTTCAGAGCTGGAAGTGACATTTCATATTATTTAGTCCAATTTCTTTAATTTTACAGATGTGGAAACCGAGGCCAAGAGAAAGAAACGAGTTTGTCTAAAATACCATATTGTTAGTAGTAGGGTCAAGGGCAGAAACAATTTTAATTCATTAGCACTCAGACGCTTCATAAAGTGCTTTCTTCAAGACAGCCTTGTAAGGTGGATAGTGCAATCATCAGCATCCCTGTTTTTCTAATATGAAAATCAAATCTATGATGTACATGATGTGTTAGAGCTGGGACTCAAAGCCAGGTTCTGTTACATCTATTTTGCTCAGACTTAACTAGAGCTCAGATTGGTAAATTATTTAAGCTAGACTGCAGACTATTTCACTTTCTGAAGTCCAGGTGCCCAGGTTCTTAGAGATAAAGAAGTAGTAATGCAGACAACTCAAATTTGAGTGGTCAGGACAAGGGGAAACCAGCTATCAACTTATTTGCTCTATTTTGCATCAAATCAATCAAGGAATCAACAAGAATTAATTAAGTTCCTTCTGGGAACAAATGGCTGTGCTGGGTACCGTGAATACAAATAGAAAAACCCTTGCCTTCAAGGAGTTTATACTCTGTAGTGGGATACAAGATAGATTAGGGGAGTGGCGTACTAAAAACAATGCAGAAAAGCTAAATGGATTTTAAATAGCATCTAATTTGAACAATTAGTATTAACAGCTGCAAAAACTGGAAGGTCCCTGCCATGTAGGCTAGGAATTTTTTTTCCCCTAAAAAGTAATGAAATAGTCCTCAATACTGAATTGGTCTAAATATGGTCAAATGACACAGATTTCCAGTTGCTTAACACATAAAACTTTAGCACAGGCATAAGGGTTCTTCAGGCTTGATGAACTACTGTGGAAATTAATATGTCCTTATGACTGAGCATGCTGCCATGAAGCATGAAGGTGGGGAGGGGGTGTCAAGGGGAAGCTACACCCAGTGGAATCCACAACTTTGCTGACTATTGTTTCCATGCTATTGTTAAGTAAGATTTTGTTAAACATATGTGTGTATGTATATATGTATGCACCTACATATATTTGCACATATGTATAGGTGTATACACACCTATGTATAGATACATATACACATAATATATACATATGCACATGTTCATGCACATGCACATACACATGTACGCACATATACACATGTACATACACACATACATATACATATATACATATACACATACACATACACATTCACTGTCTCTCACTTCTCACTCCAGAGAGTTTTGACCTCATCAGTCACAGGGATTACGAGCAGAAGCACAGGGCAACAGACTATGGTGTTCAATTCAAATAGAAATGGGAGGGAGGAGGATGCTACTTTACCAAATACAAGGATCCCTTCAGGCCACGTATTGACATAGAAAACCAGTATTAAAATTATCTATGTTCTATTATATTTTTATTTATTTTGTTAAACATTTTCAAATGACATTTTACTCTGTTTTGAGCTACAATCAGGAGCGTTACAGGTCAATGCTGCTCCCTGGCATGTGTTTGACTCATCTGCAGTAGATTATCATGCTATTTCTAGTTGCTATGGCAGTACTGCTTTGATTGTTTTTCTCAGAGCAATAGGAAGAGATAAAAAGTAGGAACAGGGAGAGGTATGTGCCACCTGCCACTGCCTAGTAGTTGACATCATTACCATCCAATTCACCTACTGTAAACAGCTGTCCAATAAGTTTTCCTATTCCTACTCACTGGCCTTTTCAATCCAATCTGCCTACTGCTTCCAGAACACTATTCCTAATGCAGAGCTACAGTTACACTGCTCCTCTACTCACAAATCTCTAATGGCTCCCTAGTGCCTACTGTGTATGTAAAATTCTAGCTCCTCTGACTACTATTCAGAACCTACCATAATCTAATACTATCCTGCTTCTTTGGTCTCATTTCCTATTTCGCCTTTCCACATTCACTCTATATTCCTGTCAAACTGGATTACTTTTTGCCTTCTTCACTTGGTTTATGCTCTCCTGCCTCTTTGTGTTTGCTTGTTATCTTCCTTCCGGGAATGTCTTCCCTTTCCCTCCTTACCTATTGAATTCCTGCCTGTCCTTTAAAGTCCTTTTCTTCCAAGAAGTTCTCCCTGATCCTTTTTGGTGTCTAATGACTTTAGTCAGTCAGTGAATAATTGTTTATTAATTACTTATTCTGTGCCAGGCACAGTGCTAAGTGCAAAAAGAGGCAGAAGACAGTTCTTACCCTCAAAGCTCTCAGTATAATGGGAGAGACAACAAGCAAGCAAATATACTCAAACAAGCTATGTATATGTGTGTGTGTATACATATATATATATACATATATACATATCTATATGTACATACATACATGATAGAAAATATTGAGAAGAGGGAAAGGCACCAAAGAGTGGGTTGGGAAAAGCTTCCTAGAGAAGATGGTATTTTAGATGGGACTTGAAGGGAGCCAGGGCAGGAAAGTTAATAGGTAGAGATGAGGAAGGGGAGCATCCCAGACATGGGTGACAGCTAGAGAAAACATCTGGAGCCAAGAGTTGGATTATATTGTTCTTGAAAGAGCAAGGAGGTCATTTTCACTGTATGGAAGAGTACATAACAGGGAGTAAGGTTTAAGAAGACTGGAAAGGTAGGAGGGAGCTAGGTTATAAATGCCAAATGGAAGATTTTCTATTTGATACTGGAGGTGATAGGGAGCCACTGGGGTTTGTTGAGTAAGATGATATGTGTGATATGGCCAGATTTTATCTTTTAGAGTTAGCATTTCATTTTATAGCATTCAAATGCACTATAATATAATATGGGGCATAGTAATGTGTTTGTATTCCGTCTCCTTAAGACACTGAGGTCTATGAAGTTGCAATCACATCCTTCTAAACTTTTTCTCTTCCTCACTTGCTAACCTAGTGAAC
>JAQQSZ010000311.1:0-14337 GCA_028646595.1 Phalanger gymnotis | reverse complement strand
TGATCAATTCTACTGTCCATTTCATGGAAGGAACCTAAAAATCTAGAGACACAGCTCTAGTTCAGATTGGTATCAGACGTGTGGTTACTTCACACACCTCGTTGCTGTTCCAGAGTGGCAGGGAGGCAACAGATGGTGTAGTCACAGATTAAACAGAAAAGGCAAAGTGTCTCTTGGACAATGTGAGAGTGCAGCCTGAATGAGCTGTACCAACCAATCAGAAAAGCAAATCAATTTCTAAGATGGATCCCTAAGGAAGGAAGGCCCCTGTGTCCCTAGCACCTAGATGGGGAGAGCAAGAAGGACAGAGGACACATGCATTGTTGAGGTCCTTCTCCTTCCAGATTTTTCCTTGTTGCCTTTTGAGGGCCTGCTATTTATTGGACTGAAACATTCTTCACAGGCTCCTGCTAACTTTGGATATTTAGATGTATTCCCTGCTGGCTCATGGAATATAAAGCCCGAGTCTGACAGGAGGAATTAAAAGAAAGCATATAGGCCAATGTTCTTCTTGGCTAAGTTCTCTGACCCTACTTGGTCCAGCATTTCACCAATGGGAAGAAAACCAACTCCTTATCTCTGAGCAGTGGTTTTTAACCTGGAGTTCCCTTGGGCATGTGTGAGTAGATTTTTTTTTCTTGGCTAGGCAATTGGGGTTAAGTGACTTGCCCAGGGTACTGAAGCTATTAAGTGTCAAGTGTCTGAGGTTGGATTTGAACTCAGGTCGTACTCCGGACTCCAAGACCAGTGCTGTATCCACTGCGCCACCTAGCTGCCCGGGGTGGCAAGATCCTTGAGTTCAGATGGAAAAAAAAATACATCTTAATTTTCTTTTTCTTTTCTTTTTTTTTTTTTTTGGAGGGGGGAAGGCAGGGCAATTGGGGTTAAGTAACTTGCCCGAGGTCACACAGCTAGTAAGTGTGTCGAGTGTCTGAGGTCGGATTTGAACTCAGATCCTCCTGACTCCAGGGCCGGTGCTCTACTCACTTCGCCACCTGGCTGCCCCTACATCTTAATTTTCACTAAGGAAATGTAGCATGTCCTTCAATGAATGATCAAATGAGATATTTGTAAAGCACTTACCACAGTTTCTGGCACATAGTAGGTGCTATATAAATGTTAGCCATTGTTATTATGATTAATTATGGATTTTAAAAAATCATTATTCTAAACAGGGGTTCATAGGTTTCACTAAACTTCCAAAGTGGTCCATGAACCACACACACACACACACACACACACACTCCTTTTCTTAGAGGGAGAAGGATATTGCCTTCTGAATGTGAATTTTTTTTCCTGTTCATCTTCAAACTGGAAATTACTTTCCCTTCTAAACCAGCCACATAAACAGTTTGACATTTCAATATGCACCCCCCATCCCCCACCCCAAGACAAACATGCTAACAAAAATGCCTGCTAACTGCTTACTTAAGGACATGAGAGTGGTTTGAAGTAGAACTATTTAGCCAAAGGATGGAGTCCTAGAAAGGAGCCCTAGCTAGGCTCAGACCAGACTACAGACCAGAAGCAGTGTGATATGGACAAGATCTACTTGTGTGTTGGACCTGATGTCATAAAGACTTGGGTTCCAAATTTGCCTCAGATACTACCTTGGTGACTCTTAGACAAGTCATTCATCCTCTTTTCAGTCTCAGTTTCTTCCTCTGAAAATGGGGACAATAAGGAAGACCTGTGGCATTTAACTCCCAGGGTTGTGAGGATCAAACTGGTGTGTGTATAGAGCATTTTGAAACCGCCAAGTGCCATAAGAACGTCAGATGCAATTATTGAGGCAGTGGATTCCTCTCCATGGTGTAGTCAGAATTAACTTGGTCCAGTTCTCCAGAGGAGTTTTTGAAGAAGAAAGCAATGTTATTAACAAATACACACAACCGGGCTGTACAGTATTAGTTTTTAAAAATTACACCTCTGAGCTGACTGTGAATAGGTTTGGACGGTGGAAGCAAATTTTCTAGAAAGTTATGATCAAAATGCAAATCTGGGGTTATAACACAAGTGACACTGTAGCCATAACTATAGCAACCGCTGCCATCAGGACAGTTTCATCTCTCAGCAGTGGATAGAATCTCATTTGCAGTAGTTAATGTGTCTCTATTGGAAAAGGAAGAGAAGAGATTTCCACCCCAAATTCCTATTTGCAGTCACTTGTATCATTGTTAGAGATAATTCCTTGATGTGATAGTAATCCATTCTTGGAGGCTAGGGGAAATCAAACTAAATTTGTAACAGAATGGCTTAACTGTTTTCAAAGTTAGGTAGTATCTAAATAATGAATATAGTAGTGATGACACCTAGGAATTACTATCTTTCAAAGTATTTTATAATAGCATTTTGCTCTGGATTTGGAATCGTAAGATTCTGGTTCAAATCCAAACTCTGTTAGTTACTACTTGTGTCACTTTGGACAAGTAAGTTAACCTCTCTGTGCCTTAGTTTCTTCATCAGTAAAATGACAGGGCTGGACTAGGTGACCTCTGATATGCCTTCCACTTCTATAGCTATCATGTTCAGATATAACCTGGCATCACAGGCTTTGAATAAACTTTCCCTGGGCAAGTCATAACATCTCTGGGCTTCAATTTCCTCATTTAGTCCCTTTGAACTTAAGCCCTATGACCTTATGATTGAGTTTAGTTATCTCAAATACTCAAGTGGCTTCTGAATATTAAGTCACTACAGATGGAGGAAATGACCTAGGGCATTGGCATTCATTACTTATTTTAGATGTTTTAACTTCCATTTAGTGAAGCATTCCAGCAGAGCACTATAGTCAATTATATAGTCAAAGAAACTGGATATTAAAGGGGATTACCCTCATTAGATGGCCACTGATCTACTTTCCATTTCTAAATTTATGTATGTGCCTATGATAAATGTTCTAGTCCCATCCCTGTCATTGATTCAGTATGTGATTTTGGACAATCATTTAATCTGCTGTGTCTATAAATTGTTGACGATAGAACACTTTTCACTTCTATTTCATATAATTATTGTGAGGATCAGAAGAGATAATGGATTTGGAAGTATTTTGAAAAGTATAAAGCTAGAGAAATAAATAACTGGAAAAAATCTTTGCAATGATTTTTTTCTGATAAAGGCCTTATTCAGATATATCAGGAACGGATTCAAATTTGTAAGACTAAGAACACCTCCCCACTAGATAAATGGTCAAATGATTTGAACAGGTTGTTTTCAAAGGAAGAAATCTAAGCTATCAGCAATTATATAAAAATTCTCTAAATCACTATTAATCAGAGATACGCAAATTAAAGCAACTTTGAGGTTCGACTGAACACCTATGAGACTGGCACAGATGACAAAAGAGGAAAATGACAAATGATGGAGGGACTGTGGGAAAACAGGTATACTAATGCACTATTGATGGAACTGCGAATTAGACCAGTCATTCTTCGAAGCAATTTGGAACTATGCGCAAACGTTACCAGACTGTGATTACACTTTGACCCAGCTATGCCATTACTAGACCTAAATTCCTAAAGAAATTAAAGAAATGTGTAAAGGAACTATATGTTTGAAAATACTTATAGCAGGGGTTTTTTTTGTGTGGTAGCCAAAAATTGGATATCTTCCTATGGGGAAGGGTGGCAAAATATTATGGCATATGGATGTAATTGAATATTATTGTGCCATAAGAAATGTTGAAATGGACACTTTCAGAGGAAACCAAAGATATCCCTATGAACTGATGTAAAGTGAATAGAAATAAAACATATAATAATGGGACAGCTGGATAGTGCAGTGGATAGAACCCAGACCTGGAGTCAAGAAGACTCTTTCCTGAGTTCAAATCCAGGCTCTGACACATCTTAGTAGTGTGACCCTGGGGCAATATGATTGCTTCAGTTCCTCATCTGTAAAATGAGTTGGAGAAGTAAATGGCAAACTACTCCAGTACCTTTACCAAAAAAAAATCCCAAATGGGGTCAGGAAGAGTTGGGCGCGATTGAATGACAACAACAGATCTGATCAACACAATGATAAATGAGGAAGAGTGAAGATGAAACATGCAGCTCACCTCCTGGCTGAGAGGTGATGAATTGAAAATACAGAGACATACTCTTTCGAACATGCTTATTGTACAAATTCTTTTTGCCACACTATGCAGCTCTCTATTGAGGGCTTTATTTTTTATGTTTTGCTCATCAGAGAGGAGTAGGAGGGAAAGATTAATTTTAAAAATCCTTGTTAACTAAAAAAATAAAAATATTAAATTATGTATATTTAGAAGTGTGAAACCTTTTGCAATATAGGGCATCATTCTTGTTATTTGCATTATTAGGGAGCAGGCTGGACATGTAGCTAGAAAATAATATTATTAGTAGTAATAATAATAGGTAGCCTTTTTGTAGTGCTTTAAGGCTTGCAAACCATTTTACCAATATTATTTCAGTTAATTATGATTAAATCAAGGAATAACCAATGTTATCCATGTGTATATGTCCCATTGACAACCTCACAATATCAAAATATCAGTACGAAGGTCTCCAGTGCATTGCATGGACTCTCCATGAAGGATTTGCAGGTGGACACGAATGAATCACAAAGGATGAGAAAATTGCCTTTTGCTGCCTTCAGAGACAGTTCTCACATTGATGAGGTCAGAGATTACCATTGTTGATTTCATCATCCAAGAGTGTTTGGAGTCTCCAGTTTGTATGTGGTCCTTTGTGGTAGAAGCTGGAAGGAGCACTTGAAGTCATACAGTCTAATCACCTTGTTTTGCAGATGGGGAAACTGAGGCTCAAAGAGGTCAAATGATTTGCCTGAGGTCACACAGGGAATAAGTATTCACAGCCTGTGGTGTCAGCTCACATTTGGGAAGCATAGGATCACAGATAAAAGAGCCAGAGGGTGCTTTAAAGGTCATCTCATTTTATAAATGAAGAAACTGAGACAAGGAGAGGCTAAGGATCACATTGATAGTAAATAGCACAGCAAGGATTCAAACCTAGGTCTTGTGACTCCAAATTCTTTCTCTATCAAACCATATTGTTCTCACAAACAAAAAGAATTTTATATGGTCTTTGCCCTCAAAGAGATTACAGTCTTAAGTCAGACAACACTGATAGATAGATAATAGTTGATAACAGTCAACAAGCATTTATTATGCACCTGATGTACCAGGTACTGACCTAAGCAATAGGGATAAAAAGAAAGGTAAAAGTCAATTCCTACTCTCAAGGATTTCACATTCTAATGGAGAAGAAAACATGCCAACAACTGTGTACAAGATATATAAATGATAAACAGGAAATAGTCAACAGAGGGAAAGTGAATCTGGAAAGGTATCTTGCAAAAGGTAGTATTTTGGCTGAAACTTGAAAGAAGCCAGGGGACTTAGGAAGCAGAGATGAGGAAAAAGAGAGCTCCATTTATGGGGGGTAGAAAGTAAAAATGCATTGAGTTGGGAGATGGAGTAGTGTCTATTGAAAGGAATGGCAAGGAAATCAACATCAATGGATTGCAGAATACAAGGGGGTGGAGGAGTGTTAGGAGTAAAGAATGTAGTATATTAATAACAAAATTTTAAACTGTAAAATGAATGCAAAAACAACATAACATTCATTATACATGTGTGTGCACACACACATATGGCAGTGGTTGTTATTTTGGAGCAAGGAAAGCTATGGGAAAAACTCCCAAATCTAAGCAGGGTGGGGGAGAGAGGAACCAGGTGTTTTCTGACAAATCTCCAGAGGCTCTGTGGAATTTGTTTACCAGACAGTAAGAATGGAAGTGTCATTGAAATTGGTAGTATAAAGCAAAAACAATATAGCAACAGTAAACAATATGGCCGTCCCTGCCATCAGGGTTTCTTGACTTGAAAAACAAAACAAAACAACAACAAAAAAACTTGACTCTCTCTTCTGAGTTCCTTATAACTGAAATTCTTGTCTCAACAGCCCTACATTTAAAGACACAGTAGAAGTTCTTGTCTTTTACCTATTCTTTTGGGAAATCCATAATTTATTATTGATAAGAGCTGATGCTAATTTGGTGCTTTACTTACACCATCAGATTAGCCTCATTACAATCCCTCAAGCTTCATACTATTATCAAGATTAATAGTATTATTATCTCTATTTTATGGATTAAAAAACCCCCAAAACTGAGATTGATGGTGATCTGGCAAGTCAATATCAGAGGCAGGATGGGAAACCAAAGCCTTCTGATGCCCAAATGTAGCACTATTTCTATTATTCTATGCTTATTGAACTAATCAGTGTGACTAGATGGAAAAGTCATGGATTTGTTGTCAAAACACCTGGGTTCAAATCCTAACTCTGATTCCCATAATACTTTTGTGACTTTGGAAAGTCAGTGCAACGTCTCTGGAGCCTCAGTTTCCTCATCTGTAAGATGGGGGGAGGGGAAGACACTAGATGATCTCTAAGTTCGTTTCCAATTCTGTATTTGTTATCCTGCCTAGGACAATCATGAACCTGGTGCTCTATCTGTTCCTGCCTTCAGCTTGACTCATCAGCCTTTCTACGGAGAGAAGAAAAGATATGTCCCCAAACACCTAAGCTAACTAGCATTCTCTTACTACTGATACTGTCTGCCTCTTTTGTGGGGGCAGGGTCAGAGAGCTTAATGTGTATCCACGGAAGCTGAATGGTATGGGAAGCTATGTGCTGAGTGAATACTGGGAGATTTCCTGAAACTGGGGAAAGGAAGTTAAATACTTTTGAGCCCTTAAATCTAAATCCATCCATGATAAAACTCTATGCCGTATCATTGACTTGCTCCTTTGGAGGATTTCAAATGATGAGTGGAAGCTGATGATGAGTGGAAGACTCAAATATCTGTATGTTCTACTAAGTAAAAAAACAAAAAACAAAAAACACAAAGATTACTGCAACTATTTAGCTAGTTTTCATCAGTAAACACAGCTTTACTATTCCACTTACATTTTCTTTGAAATGAAATTCGGGAAAAAATTGTTTACTTTTATCTGGATTTTAAGGGAAGTTTTAAACTTCTACAATTCATCTTTGAAATCCATTTTTTAAAAATAAATTTCTCTTCTTCCTTCACCTCCTCCCCCTTTCTAACTATGAAGGGAAGCATATGGCCCTAAGTAACATGTCTGAGTGTACAGAACAGAACATGTTTCTGCATCTGCATCATAGATGGGGACTCATTTAAATATCAGGCTTGTCAGAAAAAAAAAACAAATAAGAGGAACACCCAGGGCATTGAATGTAAGCCTTATGTTAATTCAGTGTGCAGAGAATGAAACATATAGCCCATAAACCACTTTTTTTGGGAGAAAATAAACTAAATGAGAGAAGAAGCAGGAAATATGAAAGTTGAAGTTTCCATAGTAACTAACGGTCATTCAGCCACAGCGCAAATGCTGTATGTGTATGAGAAGTCATATATGTATGTGTCTAATTATAACTGAAGAATAGTATGTCTAGACAAGTTAATTTGATAGTACCATGAGAAACCTTAGCTTTTACATCTTCCAATTTTTATGCAACTACTTTTGTAACCTTTCTAAAATTTTCTAAAGGGTTGATTTATTTAGAAGAGAGTTATTTGTGGATGGGAATGAACATTGGGTTCCTCTTTCCAGTGAAATAGCAGGACCAAATGACAGTTACTTGATTATTTGACAATAATGGTAAAGGACACAGTTACCTAATAATGATACTCTGTTTTTGAAACTGTTATTATCGTGACAATTGTGTAATATCAGATCTTTGTGAACTTTGTACTGTTTGTTCATGGAGCATTTAAAAGTTTTCTTAGTTTCCAGAGGACCTCTGTTCCAGTCCATCTCCAGTGTTTCGTCAAGGGAGGGATGTGACCCTATCTCCATTAAGTATATGTCTGTACACTTGTAAAGACTTCAGATCTAAGCATACACATGGCTTTTGTGTCAACTGAGAATCAGCCCAGCTAAGTTGTGAGAGGCTTGTCACGAGGAAGTTGGCCACAAAGTCAATTATTTTTGGTCACAGGAACTCATTAAGACCATCTATTAAAGCAGAGAGCTATTGTTGACATCTTTTAATATGTTTATGCCCATAAAACACACTCAAATATCCATCTTCTTCAGTGCAAACTTGGAAAATTAGTTATGGTTTTAAAAGTTAAATAATTTGGAGATAGCTCCCTTTTAAAATGTGAACCTGAAGACAAGGACTACCTGATTTTTATCTTTATTTCCCCAGCACCTATGACTGTGCCTGATATATAATACATTCTTGGGTTTTTTGTTTTGTTTGTTTTTGGAGGCAATCTGGACTAAGTGACTTGCCCAGGATCACATAGCTAGTGAGTATCTGAGGGCAAATTTAAAATCAGGCCCTTCTCACTTCAGGTCAGTGCTCTATCTACTGCGTCATCTGGCTGCCCATTATATGATAGATTCTTAACAAATGTTTGCTGATTCATTGATTAAAAGTGTACCATAACATACTTGAAAGTAGAGCCTTTTTCATTTTTTTTTAGAATTACACATGTATTATTAATTGCATGTATTGTGTATTTTTAAAAAGTCTGAGCCTTCTTTGTCCAAACTTTTTAGAAAATTACATATAATATCAAAAATTCCCCAATAGAGAAGTATTCAAAATATGTCAATAAACAGTTCTCAAAAGAAAGATTGCAAACTAATTATAATCATATGTGAAAGAATATGCCAAATAACTAATAAGAATAGAAATGCAATCAACATAACCCTGAGGTTTCACGTCACACCCAGCAAATTGGCAATGTAGACAAAGGATGGGAACAAAAATTGTTGGAGGGCTTTGGAGAGACTACTAACTAATGCATTATTGGTGGAACTGTGACTAAATCAGTATAACAGCTATGGAAAGCAATTTGGAACTATGCAAATGAAGTGGCTAAAATGCCCCTTCTTGCAACCAGAAATTCTGTTGCTAATCATATTTCCTAGAGAGTTCCCTGAAAAAGATGGGCTCCATACACAACAATATTTACGGCACCATTTTTTTGTGATAGCAAAGAACTGGAAACAAAATACGCATCCATTGACTTAGTCACTCAGTGTCAACAGGACCCCAACAGATCCTTGAATTAATCAACATCAGAGATTTGATCAGTCTTAAGAAGTTTATATAAAAGGGAAGAATTATCACAGAATCATAGATAAATTTGGAGAGTCTGGAAATAAAAAAAGAGTGGGGTTATGAGGGTTAAGCCAAGAACCGACATCCCTGGTACAACTAGTGTAGGGGAAAGAGAAGGTAGGATTGACCTGTGGCAGAGAGAGAGAGAGAGACAGAGAGAGAGAGAGAGACAGAGAGAGAGAGACAGAGAGAGAGAGACAGAGGGGAAGAGGGACAGACAGACACAGAGAGACAGAGGGGGGGGGGAGAGACAGACAGACAGACAGACAGAGAGTGATTAAGAAAGGTCATTGACGCTATAGCAATCTCAAAGCAGAAGACTCAAGTTAAAGCCACCAGTTTATTCATACTCAAGAGCTGAGGGTTTCTGAGAAAAAAAAGTCTGCTCTCTGCTGCTGTTACCCAAACATTTTCAGTAACCTCTGCCATGAAGATAGATATAAATTTAGGCAGAGAGCCCAAACTCAGCCTAAATGTTAGGAATTTTCCTAATTGGTGACTCATAGTGATTGTGATTGATTTCAGAATTGTTTTTCCCTAAAACAGTAGAATAATGAACCAAATGGAATTCAGGGGACATCGTATTGCTTTTAAGCTTAAAATGAGCTAATTATTGTAACCAGGAGTTACATAAATAACTGGGTGATTATGTAAATTGAGTGAAGTGACCAAGAGTGTATATGTTGATTGAAGTGAATAAGTTATTTGATTGACCAAATCATTAAGTGTTGTATCTTTCCTTTAAGAGTATATTTTTAGTTTTGGCTGATTAAAAAAAAAAAACCAAGCTAACAGCAACAAAGCATAATGTCAAGAGTATTTGTACTTTAAGAAGTCAATAAAAGAACCCTTGAGAAGCTTAGTACAGACAACCACTTCTTGAACAGAGGCCATCACTGGAATTATACAGCAGCCTGTCCTGTACATATCTTTATTGAGCTTTTGTTCACCTGCAACTTTGGTTCTTCAGAGGCTGTAGTGTTCCAAGATTCACATCCACATAGTATTGCCAAGAGAACATTTGTGTTGAAAAGATGGGTCTTTGTGCCAGTGAGTAGTTTGAGATTATTAAAAGAACTGCACAATTTCCCAAGTGCAATCCAGCTCGCTCTCTACTTGCTTTTATGTGGGGGCCCAGCTCATTGTCCATCTTCAGTGCCTTTACTAGACATATGTACAGATTTGCTGGTGCAATGAACTGACCATGCAACCAAATGTCACAGCCTAAACAGGAGAAATTTTTCATGAATTTGTTTTTGCAAGATTTTTTAAAAAAAAATTATCATGTATTTTATTAAGGAGGCTCTGTAACCTTCTAAGGTCTACTAGGGACTCCCAGATAGATTTCAGGGGGTTCATAAATTTAGATAGGAAAATATTGCTTTGTAATCATATTATTTTATTTTGTGGATTTAAAAACATTTCTGGAAGGGGTGTTCATAATACACAAAAAGGTTAAGGTTTAATGTTTAATGAGTACAACATCATCTATAACTAGTAACATCTGGAAGACCTTGCCATCAATAAGGAGTCCTTTTCCTATTTGGAGTCTTATACAATGACTTCAGGAATCACCTTTGGTAAGTCTATCTCTCCGTGTTTTATGTCTCACTTGATTTTAGTAATCAAAGAGCTGTGTAATAAAGATATCTCTATGCTTGCATTTGTCATGGATTCTTATATGATCTGAACATATATGCATGTAGGAGGTGAACTTTTAGACTACATTTTGTTTTACCAAATCAAATGCTTTTTAGTAATCAAAGAGTAAAACAACCTGGGATCTTGTGTTTCCCCAGTTTTTTTTCAGACATTTTACAAACTCTAAAAATGTAGTTTTTGTTAGAGTAATTTGTGAAAGCCTATTTGTCTTTGTCTTATTTTCATCAAGGATACTCTTGATGTGTATATAGATCATTCATTTAAAACTTTTGAAAGATGAGAAAGTAGACATACATTATTGCTATAGTCAGTGATTTCTCCACTTTAATTTTGTTATATTTCCCCCTTTCTGATCTGTTTTCAGAAGTGATCACTCAGTGTTTTTAAGGCTGTGTCACTTCCAGCATACACAACTTTAGTGTATACTTGGCATGGTCCAGCCATTCTTCCTGACTTTGTCTTCCTGTGTGCCATTTCTACTTCAAATTGTGAACTGAATAGAAGAAAATAGATCTATGGTAGAGACTGATGGAAAGAAATAATTTCAGATATAGCAACAGATTTTTTCCATTTTGTGTTTATTATTGTCCTCTTGCCATTTTGATCCATGCACACAAGCTTTTCACATGCTTGTTTTTGCTTCCACTACCTTTTTCCTATTTTCAAAGGTGACACTTTTCTTAATCTTCTGTCATCCTTCTCCACAGTATTTTACAAGTGCATGTGTATTCTAAACTATTTTTGCACTTGGGCTGATGACTCTAAGTGCTTTTCAAGATCAAGCATCTGCTCAAGGAAGTAGTTTCTAGGCTCTTTGTGCCTCTTCATTGTGATGACTGGTTTATGTCAATTTTGTAGGAAACGGTGATTTAATTATAATAATTATATTTCATTATATCTGATTACAATCAATATTGACTTTTTTCCTTTTTTCCATTTCTCTCTTTTTTTGTCACTAAGGTTGGTTTGCTAGATATGTATATATATATACGTATATATGTATATATCTATATCTATATATCTATATATTTTGTTTGAAACTTTAATAATGTGCCTTTCTCCCTCACTGAAATTGTAAGCTCGTTGGGGGTTTGGGAGGGGACCACACATGATAGTCATTTCCCACAGATTTTCCATTTAGTTAAACTATAGGTTTGTTGTTGTTGTTGTTCAGTCATTTTAGTCGTATCCAACTCTTCATGACCTCATTTGGGGTTTTCTTGGCAAAGATACTGGTTTACCATTTCCTTCTCCAGCTCATTTTACAGATGAGGAAACTGAGGCAAAGAGAGTTAAATTATTTGCCCATGGTCACAAAGCTTATAAGTGTCTGCGACCAGATTTGAACAATCCACCTCAGACGAATACTAGCTATGTGACCCTGGGCAAGTCACTGAACCTTGGTTGCCTCAGTTTTCTCATTTGTTAGAAAAGGAAATGACAAATCACTCCAGTATCTTGCCAAGAGAGCCCCAAATGGAGTCATGAAGAGTTGGACACAACTGAACAACTATACCAACATAATCCAGTGGAAAGAGCCACCTGGTCTTCAGTTAGTTGACTCGGGTTCAGATTCTCCCTCTGACGTGTGCTACTCATGTGTGCCCTCTGGCAAATCACAACTTCTCTGGTCTGGATTTCTTCCTCTACAAAGGAATTGAAATTGATGTTCTCTGAGGGCCCTTCTAGTTGCAGATCTCTGTCTTTATGACCTCTGAAATACATGGGGCACAGGCAAGGCATAACAAGTAGATGATTTACATGTTCTATTTTCATTTACACACTGGCAGAACTTGAGGAAGGCCCCTAGTACATTTGGTAGAACCACTACTGGAGAATATGGACAAGGGTCACATAGGCTGTGCCTGTATGCAATCTGAATTACAGGAATGAGTTGCAGCATAGATGAGATCATAGATCCATTGATGTATCAAAGTCACATGATTTCCATTTTAATTAACAGCTGAAAATATAACAAAGTATTAGTTTACCCTTTACTTGCAAGACAACTGAAAGGGAAGGTTGAGTGAGGAAGGTGATATTACTGAGCTTGCTTGCCCAGAAGGTTGTTTGATTATCTCTGAACCAAATATTGTTACTCAGAGGCAAGGGCTTAAAGTTAATAAAAATGTATCAAATTCATAATTAAGTGGAAATGCTAAGAGCTCAGAATATGTTCTTTTGTTGGACTCTTTTTTTTCTTCCCATGTCCCAAATTTAACCAACTGAAATTATTTTCTCAGTACCAGATATTTGCTCTGTGCTCTGAAATAACAGATATCTTTGCATATCAGATTTAATCTGTGGTGGGTTTAATAAGAAAGAGTCAGTGACATGTACTAAACACCCTCTGTGTGCAAAAGTACTATAAGTAAGTGGTATTGTGTGAAAGGACAGAGAACACGATAGTCCCTCCTAAAAGAGCTAGCTATTCAGCCAAGTGGTGGAGAAGATGATATTGCAAGATGATAACCTTAAAAAATGCCAAGGAAACAGAAATAAATACAATTTGATGTGGTTCAGACAATAATAGAGGTTGACATTTAGACAGGTTGTCCCAAAAGTCTTAGTGCAGTTTTAGGCTTTGATAATTTAAACACTCTGTATAGCACTTGGAAGTTTACAAAGTGCTTTAGAAACATTATCTTGAGTACAATCCTTCAAGACAGGTACTTTTTTAGGGGTGCGGGAAAGGAGAGAGAACCCTGCCTGTGATTTTACTGGTGTAGGGGACTCTTGGTGAGAGTGACTTGCTGACATAGCCAGTATGTATTCTATAAACAGAACTGGAACTAAGATTTTTTTTCTGACTTAAATCTAACTCTTTATCCACTGTGTAGCAATGTCTCTTGAGGTAGTTACTGAAGATATTATTATCTCCATTTTACAAATGAGGAAACAGAGGCTTAGAGAGAGATTAAGAGATCTGCCTACAATCATACACCTTGTTAGGGTCAGAGGCAGGATTTGAACCCAGGACTTACCAACTCTCAGTCTTCCTTTGATTACCCAGGCAAGCAATGAGAGAACATAGAGTGGCTATTCTAGGGTCAGTAAGATGAAGGAGCGAATAGTTAAAGTAGATGAGAAGACACCTCTCACAATGTTTGGACAGACTCTTTGAAAAGAATGCATAGTGCATAGTGAGGGCATTTTTAAGGACAGAGAACCTTGAAAGGACTAAAAGCAAAATAACGGAGTAGGTATAAGTAAGAATGAATAGAAAGCCTGACTCTTAAGTCAGGAAGAACTGGGTTCAAGCTTATAATTCTATATACAGGCTGGATGACCTTTGCCAAGTCAGGGAAACTATTTCAAACAATGAATATGGTGGGTGGCTATTTGCATTCCTTGAAGTGATTTCTTTATCAGGAGTTCTCCATATGTAGTAGGAAGGCCGAATTTATGATCTCAAAAAGGATCATATAAATATCTGAATGGTTCGAAATCGTTGGGTATACAGAATTCTCCAAGCAGAAGGCATCAAAAAATTTATTCAGGGCCCAGAGCAACAAATTAGCGAACC
>JAQQSZ010000310.1:0-21536 GCA_028646595.1 Phalanger gymnotis | reverse complement strand
ATTTCAAGCACGGACATATGCAGCACATTATCTCCTTTGACGATCGCAAGGAGCTCATTATCGGTCAGCTGCACGCGGTGCAGGATCAGCGGTTATTTTTAATGGCGTTCCATCAGTCGCACTCTTCGGCCGATTTCAGCTGCGGGCAGGAAGGGCCGCAGATTGAGGCGATGGTGGGAGAATGTCGACCTATGCGGCAGCTTAAAAAGCTGATCAGCCGCGTGGCCCCGAGCCCATCCAGCGTGATGATTGCCGGCGAGAGCGGCACCGGCAAGGAGGTTGTTGCCCGCGCAATCCACAAACTCAGCGACCGCCACGCAAAGCCCTTTATCGCGATTAACTGCGCCGCGATCCCCGAGCAGCTGTTAGAAAGCGAACTGTTTGGCTACGTGAAGGGGGCGTTTACCGGCGCATCGGCGAACGGCAAGACCGGCCTGATTCAGGCGGCCAATAGCGGCACGCTGTTTCTTGACGAAATTGGCGATATGCCGCTCACTCTGCAGGCCAAGCTGCTGCGGGCCATTGAGTCACGTGAGATTCAGCCGGTGGGCGCCAGCCATCCGGTCCAGGTCGATATTCGTATCATATCGGCGACTAATCAAAACCTGGAACAGTACATCGCGGAAGGGAAGTTCCGCGAAGATCTCTACTATCGTCTGAACGTGATTCCGCTGCGCCTGCCGCCGCTGCGCGAACGTCAGGACGACATTGAGCTGCTGATTCACTATTTCCTGCATCTGCATACCGGTCGCCTCAATCTGGTATATCCTGGCGTGGCGCAGGACGTGATCGATTTCCTTAAACGTTACCGCTGGCCGGGCAACATTCGCGAGCTCAGCAACCTGATGGAGTACCTGGTCAACGTGGTTCCGTCGGGAGAAATCATTGATATGTCGCTGCTGCCGCCCAATTTGCTGAGCAGCAGCGAGCTGGCGAGTCAGCCGCCGTCTTCTGCTTCCGCGGCAGCGCCCCTCGCTCAGGAGGAGAACGTGACGGCGCTAGAAGAGATGGAGCGGCAGATGATCCGCGATGCGCTCTCGCGCTACAGTAATAAAAAACAGGCGGCGGACGAGCTGGGGATTGGTATCGCCACGCTGTATCGCAAAATAAAGAAATATTCGCTGGCGGCGGGTCAGAACTGACGGCAATGGCGGGCAATAAAAAATCCACGCGAGTGCGTGGATTTTATGGATGATATTTCTGCGGAGGAGAGCTTAGACGTTAAACTGTGATTTCATATTTATTTTGTTGATATTTAATTATTTTATTTATATTTTTCATTTTTTTACTCATTTCTGTACTCACTTTGGTTGGTGCTGTTAACTGAGGTTAGTTATCACAGCTCCTGTTCATCTGTTCTTTTTACCAAGAGTATATCTTTTGTCGCTGCCCTTCATAAGTTACTTTAGCTTAACTTATTGTTTTATTAGTGCGAATGTATCGTTTATAGTATGGTTCTATGCTCAAAAATCATACCATGTACAAGCACTCAAGTTAGTAACTAGCTGTATAGGACAAAGATTCTAGCATAGGGCGACTAACGCTATTCACTGTCAGAAGGAGCTATCAATTGAGTAAAGCTGGTATTCAATCTAATAGGGGGGATGGATATCAAACGTTGGTAGCGTTTGAGTGGGCTTTGACCGTGTTATCCAATCCTGACTATCAATGGTTAGAGACAGATTCAGTGAAATGGCTGGTTGATGACGTTGTGATAGGGCGGACTGACGGTACAATAATTTGTTGTCAGTGCAAAAAAAATCAAACAGGATTTCGAGCGTGGTCGTTCACCGATCTTAATGATGAGCTAGAAAAGGCCACTAAAACGCTTATACAAGATCCTACTACGACAGTCAGATTCTACTCCCGTACCCCTTTTGGTGAACTGGCAGCTTTACAAGAGTTTAGTACTAATTTTCCAGATGAAAGTGCCTATCATGCTGCTTTAAAAGAGACAAAGGTACATGAGGCGACAAATAGAAAGCTCAGTGAATTAATTGCAAAAATATCTTCTAATTTTAATAGTTATGAGCTTTTATCCAGAACAAAATTTGTTACTAGCGATATTCATGAGCGAATGAGAGAAACACTAGAAGAGCGCTTACAATATTTGGTGAGTAATTCTGTTGCAGCTTTTAATTCACTTTGGACTTGCCTTGATTACCAAGGGATGCGAGTTGCTGATACGCAAGATAATAAACTGTCATCTTGCTCGCGTTTAACCAAAATCGACCTTATAAATCTTCTTTCTCAGTCAGGTTGTGTTATTTCTCCTCCAACAGACATTCAATCTATTTTTAATTCATTCAGAAAAACATCATCGATTGGTCGTTCGTGGCAAAGAGATATTGGTGGTCATCGCATTGACACTCTTTTAGTTAGTGAATTAATTGAGGCTATCGAAAACAAGAGCCATTCCATATTAGTGACTGGAGGGCCGGGTTCAGGGAAAACGTGTATTCTACTTGAATTGCAGGAGAAATTAGAGCAATTAGCGCAATCTGATAGTGCTATGTTACCGCTATTTATTCAATCGCGAGAGTTTGCTGATTTAGAAACTGCACAGGAACGGCAATCTCTAGGGTTAGATGAGCAATGGATTGAAAAGATTGCGCGTGTAGCTGACAGCTATCATGTAATAGTCATAATTGATTCACTTGATGTGCTTGCTATAGCTCGAGAACATACGGTGCTAACGTATTTTTTAGCTCAAATAGATCAGCTGTTATTAATTCCAAATGTTACCGTTATTACGGCTTGCAGAGAGTTTGATAGACATTACGATAGACGTATATCTCAGCGCTCATGGGATAAGGAGTTTAAGTGCCAGGCATTAGATTGGGAAGGTGAAATCATGCCGTTGCTTGAAAAACTCTCAATCGACTCATCAGCTATTGATAACACAACGCGACATTTAATTAGCAATCCACGTGAGTTAGCTCTATTTATAAATCTTGCTCAAAGAGATGGTAGTTTTAATATAGTGACTAGCCAGGCGTTAGCTCAACGCTATATTGATTCAATTATGTTGACGAATCCATCGCTAGGTGATGAAGGGAAAATAGCACTTGAAAATATGGCCACGGAAATGTTAAAGCTTCGTAGCCTGTCGATACCAACTCAACGATTTACTGCTTCAGATGACATTCGTAGAATGTTACTTAGTCATAATGTTTTGCATGAAACTGAGGATAATAAATTAACATTTGGGCATCAAACGTTACTTGATGTATTAGTTATTAGTAGAGCTATTCGTCATGGATTGACTTTAAATGATTTTATAAAGGATCTCCCACCAGTACCTTTTGTCCGCCCATCTATTCGTAGCTTTATTGCACAGCTTGTCAATGAAGGAAGACAAGAGTTTAGAAAACAGTTACGAACGGTGCTTACCGGAACTTATGCTTTTCATATACGTCGCCTAGTCGCCGAATGTTTTGCTGAGCAATTACCTCAAGATGATGATTGGCCAATGTTACGTGATTTACGTAACACGCATCGGGATGTTTTCCAAGTTATTTATAGTAAAGCTTCACAAGTTGAATGGCATTATTTTTGGCTAAGGAATCTTGTTCCGGTTTTAAAAACTACGCGTGATGTTGATGGTATAGGAATTCATACTTACCGTATAGCGCATTGGTTAAATCTAGATCCATCAGGTGTCGTTGATTTTTGGATGGGAATATTAAGATCTGATTGGATAGATAAGTCACAATTGATCAGTAAGATTGCTGTTTCCATATCGAACATAAAGGAAGAACATGCATATTTGATGTCTCCTCTATTGCTGGAGCTATTTAAATTTCCACAGGAAGAATATAGCTTTTTAGGTAGAGCCCTTGCTCGTTGTGTTGCTGTAGGGGGTATAGATGATGCGGTGCTTTGGGATTACATCATTGCTGATGTTAAAGATGAAGACATTCTATCCTATCGTTTTGGAAATAAGATTAAGTGCCGACCACACGAATTTGGTGATAAGGATAATAAATTTCTTTCAAATAAAATGATTAATTCTATTACTTTGTTAGAGCTGGCTATATCGACAATTGAACAGTGGAGCAAAGTACGAAGTTCTCGATATGAAGAAGAAAATAATTATCGAAGTGGTTTTCTAAGTGGAACTTCTCATTCTGATGATCGCAGAATGAGGGATTTTGAGCATAAAGATAGTCAACGTGTCCTGATGGATGCTTTAGAAGTAGCTATTATTCATCATGCTAATATCAATTCTGAGTGGTGGCAAAACAATCGTGAGCGTTTATGTTTTAATCTAGAAGGTTCACTTCGTTACTTTGCATTGTTAGCATGTATTAATTCTCCGCTAACTAATCTTGACATATCCTCTCGTTTGCTGTCGAAAGCAGATTTATTAGAGTCTGAGCTTTCATATGAATTGGGAACTTTAGTTCAGAAAGTTTTTATCCATTTGAGTTCAGAATCCCAAGACGCAATACAGATTATAATACTTGCTCTTTCTCAGAGATATGCTGATCTCCCTGAGTATAGGCAATATATGCTTAAAGATCAGGTCAAGTTTATTATTTGTATACCGTGCTATTTACGTTCACCGTCATGTGTAAGTATTTTAGATGAATATATCCGTTCAAACTGGCCACTTGAACATAAACCAGATGTTAATGGGTGGTGCGGAATTGTAAGAGCTCCGTTCTCATATGAAGTTTTTAATGAGCTCAGTAATGAAGGCGTTCTCAGTCTTCTTGAGCACTATAATGGGTATAGGCGAGACTCATTTAGCGACATGTTAATTGGTGGAGAGGAGCAAGTTGCTCAACAACTGAGTGAGGCATCTTCAAGGGATCCATTACGATTTTTGAGTTTTTTATCTTCTTACTGGCAGGATATAAATGAAGAGTTCCGAAATCATATTATGGATGGTATTGCACATTATTTGAATTATCGTTATGGAAACCTTCGCCCAAATAATGACTGGAAACCGATTAATGAACCTAATATTGATGTTTTAGTTAGCAATACTTTAGATGAATTGGAGCGACATTCTGTTTATTGGAGGCAAAACCGCTCTGCTTCTGAAGTGCTACAAGGATGCTCACATGTAGTAAAAGATATCAATAATGCGAAAAGAATAACTTTTTTATCTATTCCCTATTTAGCAGTGGAAGAAAGAGATCCTATCTCAGGAGATGGTGTCACTTTTATTGGTATAGGTATTAATATGATTCGAGGGCATATCGCTGATGCTCTTATGGTTATGGCAATAAAATTATACGAAGAACATATCTCTTGGCCTGAATTACTGTTACCGACACTACATCAATTTGCTACTAACGATCATCCTGCGGTGAGGGCTGTAGTGTTACGCCGTTTACCTCATTTACAGCATATTTTACCTGAAGTTGGTTGGGGGATTTTTGAATTAATAATGCGGAAAGGTAGTGAAGGACTTTGGGATATGGCAGAACGTTGTCTCTATTATACCTATCATCATGAGTTTGACAGAGTTTCCCCATTGTTAAATAAGATTGTATCTGAAAGTATTAAAGATGGATTGCAAGCATGGGGAAGAATATCTGCATTAGCCGTATTGTCAGAAAAAATAGAAAATTGTGACTTTATCAAACAATTAAAAGAATTAAGTGATAGTGATGCATGGGAAGGTGCTATCGATGTTTGGACACATCGTGAGAATTTTCAACGGCATCAGGATTTATGTCTTGCTGGTTTGTCCACTGCGTTAAGTGATAATAATCAATATGCCTCAACATTAATAGGGTCGATGGGTAGCATTTTTAGAGAAAAGGAGCCTGTTATTATTTTACCTATGCAAATGTTAGAGCGTTATTTTTCATTAGTATCTACGAGTTCTGAAGCATCGAGAATTGGCTTATTCGATTTCGGCGCATGGCTAAATATTGTTTCATACATAGATCCTTTGTATGCATTGAAGGCTACGGAGATTTATCTTGAATATGTTCGTACAACAAAAGCCTATTTGCATGACCATAATAATAATTTAATACAGTTATTGACCCGTTTATTTGCACAAGCAGAAGAGCAGGAAGAGTCGGATGGCGGAGAAATGCTACATCGGGTAGTTGCTTTGCAAGACTCTATGTTGGCTTTAGGTGTTGATGGGGTGAATACATGGTTAGAGGCAGCTGAGAGAGCATAATTAACTATCTGTGAACTATATGGATATTAAGGTGGAGAGATTGAAAAAAGATTTATTGATAGAATGGGTTAAGTGTTTTTATTCTCGTTTGAATGTTAGTCAAAAATTGCATTTAAATTATATTTTATTATTTATCTATACATGCGTAATATTTCTTGTATTGAGTTATGGTCAAATATTCAGGTCTACATTCTTATTGGCTATTGTATTTTGGTGCATTGCATTGGCATATGATGCTATTCTATTATATAAAAGAATATATGAAAATATTATAGGGAAAGCATTGTTAACTATAATATTGGTTGTCGGGACTAATTTTTCTATATCTATTGCTGGGATCATATTAAATGATGTTAGCGGGGTTGAGCCTTCTAATTTTCCTCATGCATTAATTATTATTTCTATTTTAACCATTCCATTCATTACGGCTTTAATTGCTTTGTTTCTATATTATATCTTAGCCTTAATTGTTTTCCCTTTTACAATTCTATATTTTTTATTATCGGATGCTAAAGTAAATAATTTTTTATTCCCCTTCAAAAGTGAAAAAGATGATATTTATCTAAAGAAATCCACAATTCTAATCAAGGTTTTTAGTTTTAGCATATTTTTTGTTTTCATTTATGGAATATCACAGAATACTATGTCTTGGTACGAAAAGAAGTTATCAAAATTTTCAGAGAACCTTATATATACATTTGAGATGTATTCGAAAAGTCCATGCGATCTTGATAGTGGTACTAAATCATTGTTTATAAATGATGATAGAATTATTTCTGCAAAAAAAGTTGGTGATGAAGTTATTTTTAAAGTTGAGGAATGCAATTATAAAAAATAGCATATATAAAATTTAATATAATATAATGTTGGGGAGATGACTCTCCCAACACTACCTCTGAGTTATGTAAAGTGTTCCTCAATAATGGAAATTTTTGTATTAATTTCAGCTTCCAGCATTTCATGGATTCCTGAAGCACGATTATAACCAATACGAAACTGCCTCTGTATTTTGGAAATGGATATCTCTGCTAGAGTGACCTTCGTTAGTTGTTTTTGTATTACCCATTCTCTGACGGCGGTTATCAGCGGTTCTTGTTGCTCATGTTTTTTCATTACTCGATTAACTTTATTCATAATTGCTCTTATGATTTATTTTTCCTGAGCTTAAGCAGTCGAGAAAATCACAACCCGTAAACGTTAATATAAAACTGGTTATCACCATCATCTGTTTTCTGTATCTGATAGGTAATTGGGATACTTCTTGTTTCTCTAGCTGCACTATGTGTAAGTTCTAAATCAGCCGCGCATTGATGAATGTCTAGTTGTGGGTCATGTCGGGTTGTTCTGGTATTTATTACTGAAAATTGAACTTCGCTAAATTTAGTGCCGATAGGGAGTCCGAGTCTTACCAAAGCATTATATAAATTTTTTCGTCCGTAATTCTCATGAGCAATGTTAATGACCAGCTCACGAGCGTCGTCACTATTACACTTCGGTGTGCTGGCATCGCAGCCTGCTAATATGAATAGTGTCAGGAATGATAAAGCAGGGAATACTTTCATGATTACAAAACCCTATTAAATTATTCAATGAAATCCTTCTTTAATAAATTACGTGTACTAAATGATATAATTTAATTACCCAGACATATCATCATTTGTCGGTGAAGGTGTTGACAATTGACTAATCTGCAATGCTGATGCTTTATGAATCGCCACGGATAACCTAGACACTTCTGAGTCGTTGATAATATAGGTTTTCATATTCAACTGGTGGCATCTGCTCGCTCGAACCATGCCGACGCTTACTGTTATAAAACATTTCGATGTAATCAAAAATATCGCTTCTGGCTTCGTCTCTAGTTCCGTAGATCTTTTTCTTAATCCGTTCGCGCTTCAGTAGCTGGAAAAAGCTTTCCGCAACCGCATTGTCGTGGCAGTTTCCGCGACGGCTCATGCTGCCTTCCAGACCGTGTGATTTCAGGAACGACTGCCACTCATGGCTCGTGTACTGACTGCCCTGATCAGAGTGAACCAGTACCTGCTTTTGAGGATTACGCCTCCACACCGCCATAAGTAATGCGTTCAGGACAATCTCTTTTGTCATTCGGGGTTGCATTGACCAGCCGATAACTTTTCGGGAGAACAGGTCAACCACCACGGCCAGATACAACCAGCCTTCGTGGGTTCGGATGTAGGTTATGTCCGTAACCCAACGTTCATCCGGTGCTTCCGGGTTGAACTGCCGCTGGAGCTTGTTGGGCGTCACAATACTGGCTTCACCTTTACGCGCCCGTGGACTTCGGTATCCGACCTGAGCCTTTATCCCCACACGTTGCATCAACCGCCAGACTTTGTTTACACCGCATTGTTGCCCGGAATCCCGCAGATTGAGATAGATCTTGCGATAGCCATAAACACAGCCCGACTCCAGCCAGAACTGCTTAATATGTCCCGTCAGCTTCAGGTCAGCATGAAACCGTCGTGAATGTGGCTGCTTAAGCCAGGCGTAAAACCCACTCGGATGCACATCCAGCACCTGGCAGAGCAGGCGGACAGGCCAGCAACGATTGTTGTCACGGATAAAGGCGTACCTCAGTCGGACAGCTTTGCGAAGTACGCCGCGGCTTTTTTTAATATATCCCGTTCGTCAGTAACCCGCTTTAACTCCTTCTGGAGTCGGCGGATCTCGGCCTGAGCATCTGACTGTTCATTATTAGTGGAAGAATCCGGACCGTACTTCTTTATCCAGGCGTAAAGGCTGTGGGTGGTGATATCGAGACGAGTTGCAACGCTGGAAACAGAATGACCACGATCAACAACCTGTTTGACTGCTTCAATTTTAAACTCTTCAGGATAACGCTTACCGCTCATGGGCACCTCTCTTTAAGTCATCTTAAATGACTCTGGGGTGTATGTTAAACCCGTGGCGATTCAGTTGTCCTTGTATAATTATTATACCGTTATTGTACTCACCCTGAGAGAAGATAAAAGTATTTTATACTCACTCCTGTACTCATTTTTGACTGAGCTGCATTGAGATTAGTTGAGGTCTTGTGAAAAGAAAAATCCACGCAATTGCATGGATTTTATGGGTTTTTATTGTTTCGATGAGATTAAATGAAACCTCATGAGTCAACAGATTTTATTTAGACGTTAAACAGGAAGTTCATCACATCGCCATCTTTCACGATGTAGTCTTTACCTTCAGCACGCATTTTCCCGGCTTCTTTGGCACCCTGCTCACCTTTATAGGTAATAAAGTCTTCATAAGCGATGGTCTGCGCGCGGATAAAGCCTTTTTCGAAGTCGGTGTGGATTTTACCCGCGGCCTGCGGTGCAGTGGCGCCGACCGGGATGGTCCATGCACGGACTTCCTTCACCCCTGCGGTGAAGTAGGTCTGCAGGTTCAGCAGCTCGTAGCCGGCGCGGATAACGCGGTTCAGGCCCGGCTCTTCGAGACCCAGCTCGGCCATAAACTCATCGCGGTCGGCATCGTCCAGCTCGGCGATGTCGGACTCAACGGCGGCGCAAACGGCGACCACCACGGAACCTTCGGCGGCGGCGATTTCGCGAACTTTATCAAGATAAGGGTTGTTCTCAAAACCGTCTTCGTTGACGTTGGCGATATACATGGTCGGCTTCAGGGTCAGGAAGCTCAGGTATTTAATCGCTGCTTTGTCTTCGTCGGTCAGGTTTTTCAGCGCACGCAGCATACCGGCGTTTTCCAACTGCGGCAGGCATTTTTCCAGCGCCGCCAGTTCGGCTTTCGCGTCTTTATCGCCGCCTTTGGCTTTTTTCTGCACGCGGTGGATGGCGCGCTCGCAGGTATCCAGGTCAGAGAGCGCCAGCTCGGTGTTGATCACCTCGATATCGTCAGCCGGATCCACTTTATTGTTAACGTGAATGATGTTGTCGTTTTCGAAACAGCGTACCACGTGACCGATAGCTTCGGTTTCGCGGATGTTGGTCAGGAACTGGTTGCCCAGGCCTTCACCTTTCGACGCGCCTTTAACGAGGCCGGCGATATCAACGAATTCCATCGTGGTCGGCAGAATACGCTGTGGTTTGACGATTTCAGCCAGTTTGTCCAGACGCGGATCGGGCATCGGCACGACACCGGTGTTCGGCTCAATGGTACAGAAGGGGAAGTTGGCCGCTTCAATACCCGCTTTGGTGAGCGCATTGAACAGGGTGGATTTGCCGACGTTGGGCAAACCGACGATACCGCATTTGAATCCCATGATTTAAATCACCTTAATCTTTGGATAATCAACCTGTTACAGTGAACAGATTGCAGAAAAGTAAATAGCTTCGCCTATTATACACGGTGCGTGACAAAAATTCCGCACGCCAACCGGTTATTGCGCTTTAAAAGCGTGTAAACGGTTGGTCGCTTTCGTCAGGCCATCTTTCAGCCACACCTCAGTGCAGCGTGCCGCTTCGTCAACGGCCTCATCAATCAGCTTCTGTTCGCTGGCGGGCGGTTTACCCAAAACAAAACCGACAACTTTATTTTTATCGCCCGGATGGCCGATTCCCACGCGTAAGCGGTGAAAGTTCGGGTTATTGCCCAGCTTACTAATGATATCTTTCAGGCCATTATGGCCGCCGTGTCCGCCGCCCAGCTTGAACTTCGCCACGCCTGGCGGTAAGTCGAGCTCATCGTGGGCGACGAGGATTTCGTCCGGGTTAATACGAAAGAAGGTCGCCATCGCGCCGACGGCTTTGCCGCTCAGGTTCATAAAGGTGGTCGGCACCAGCAGGCGGACATCTTCGCCGGCAAGGTTTATCCGCGAGGTGTAGCCGAAGAATTTGCTCTCTTCGCGCAGCGGCGCACGGTGGCGTTCCGCCAGTAAATCCACGTACCAGGCGCCAGCGTTATGTCGGGTCGCTGCGTATTCAGCGCCGGGGTTCGCCAGGCCGACAATTAATTTTATGCTCACTTTTTTATCCTGCTTGGTCGTTCTCTGGCGCGTAGTGTACTGTCTGCGCGCGCGGTTGACAAAGTTCTGCCAGCGAAGCGCGGCTGACAGAGATAATAACAGGTTTGAATAATTAGAATTTGATGTTGTTCAGAGGGTTATTTGTAAACTTTTGTTGGCAAGATGTTCGCTTCTGTGATCCTTCACGCAATCGGTATATTGCTCATTGTCTATACTACACCTATAAGATTTGGGGATATTCCCATGCAACCCAAGGTTCCGGAGGTGACATATGAAACGCAGAAACGCTTCGTTACTCGGTAATGTGCTGATGGGGTTGGGGTTGGTCGTCATGGTTGTCGGCGTTGGTTATTCTATTTTAAACCAGCTTCCGCAGCTTGACCTGCCGCAGTTTTTCGCGCACGGCGCGATCCTGAGTATCTTTGTCGGCGCTGTGCTGTGGCTGGCAGGCGCTCGCGTCGGCGGTCATGAACAGGTTAGCGACAGATACTGGTGGGTTCGTCACTACGACAAACGCTGCCGCCGCGATCAGCATCGCCACAGCTGAGTGAATTCCATACCACCAGCCGTTGTGAACGGCTGGTGCGTTTTAATGCCGTCCGTTCAGGCCGCCCGCATGTTGTTGTCTCAAATCCTCCTTATCTCTCTTCATCTTTCATCGGCACAGTCTGCCTAATACAATTCGCGTACTGAGCGCTTGACCCTGACGTAACGTCAGGCTGCAGAGTGGCGCCACTGGTCGATGAAAGGAGCAATCATGTTAATTCAGGTGGGAGAACTGGCGAAGCGCGCCGGAATGACCGTCCGTACGCTACATCATTATGAACAAACGGGATTGCTGACGCCTTCGGCCAGAAGCGCGGCGGGTTACCGGTTATATAATCTGGCGGCCGTAAAGCGGCTGCATATGATCAAAGCGCTGGCACAGGCCGGGCTGGAACTCGCCACTATCAAGGACTATCTCGACCGGGACGCTTTCTCGCTGTCCGACCTGCTGGTTAAGCAGATAACCACCCTCGACCGGCAGCTACAAACTCTCTCAACGTTGCGCCAGCGCCTGGCGCTGCTGCGTGAAGAGCTGGACAGCGGAGGCGAACCCGACCTGGAGTCCTGGCTACAAACGCTGGAGTTAATGAAAATGTACGATCGCTGGTTTAGTCAACAGGAGTTACAGGTGCTGCCGTTCGCGGAGCAGGATGAGCAGCGCAATCAGACCTGGCTGGAGCTGGTTAGCGAAGCGCAGCAGCTCATGCGCCAACGCTGCCCGGCAGACGCGCCGCAGGCAATGGCGCTGGCAACCCGCTGGATGGAACAACTGGAGCAGGATACCGCCGGAAGGCCTGAGTTTCTGACCCGGCTGAATGAAATGCACGCCGCTGAGCCGCAGATGCGCGAGCAAACCGGAGTGACTCCTGAAACGATTGATTTTATTACCCATGCCTTTGCGGAAAGCAAGCTGGCCATCTGGGCGCGCTATCTGAATGCAGAAGAGCTGGCGTTTACGCGGCAGCACTATTTCGATCGCCTGATGGAATGGCCTGCGCTGGTGGCCGACCTGCATCGGGCCTGTCGTGAAAAGCAGGACCCGGCATCCGTGGAAGGTCAGCAGCTGGCGCAGCGCTGGCTGGGGCTATTCCAGTCATATGCGGGAACGGATCCTCATACGCAGCAGAAGTTTCGTTATGCCATGGAGCGGGAGCCGCATTTGATGAAGGGAACCTGGATGACGGCGGAGGTGCTTGGCTGGCTTCAGCAGGCGATTGGCGTGATGATGCGGCAGGCATCAGGGCCTGCCGCCGGGTAATTAAATATCCGCCAGCGCGGCGTTGCGGTCCGGGTAGAAGCTCAGACGGCCCGGAATCGGTTTAACGCCTGCCCGCGCCAGGGTGCGCAGCGGCTGAAATTCCAGGTTCGACACGCGCAGCTCACAGCCTTCCGGCAGCTTCTTCACGAAACGCTGGAAGGCATCCAGTCCGCCGGCGTCCAGCACCGGCACCGCATCCCATTTCAGCACCACAATACGCTTGCCTGCGACCCGCGTTTCCAGATCGGTAAACAACCCTTCCGCGGCGGCGAAAAACAGCGGACCAATGACGCGCAGCACCAGCACATCATCCGGAACCTCAACGTTGACCGGCGCCAGACGGGTCATCCGCGCGATCCGGCGCATAAACAGCAGGGAAGCCAGCACGATGCCGACACTAATCGCGATGACCATATCAAACAGTACGGTCAGCGACATGCACATCAGCATGACGATAATGTCGTCTTTCGGCGCATAGCGCAGCAGGTTAACGACCTTGTGCGCTTCGCTCATATTCCATGCCACCATCAGCAGCAGCGCCGCCATCGCGGAAAGCGGCAGCCAGGAGAGCAGAGGGGCAAGCACCAGCAGCGCCATAATCACCAGTAGCGCATGGATCACGGCGGAAACCGGCGAGGTCGCGCCAGCGCGGACGTTGGCCGCCGAGCGGGCGATGGCGGCGGTGGCAGTAATGCCGCCGAAGAACGGCGCCACGATATTGCCGAGCCCCTGGCCAATCAACTCGCTATTGGCCTTGTGTTTGGTGCCGGTCATGCCGTCCAGCACCACAGCGCACAGCAGGGACTCAATCGCCCCGAGCATGGCCATGGAAAACGCCGCCGGCAGCAGCGCCTGCAGCGAAGACCAGCTGAGGGTGAAGTCTGAACCCGGCATATCCCACGGCAGCACCAGCTGCGGCAGCAGCTGCGGAATACCGTTGCCCTGGCTGCCGTCGGCGAGAATATAGTGGAACTGAGAGCCAATGGTGGCGACGTGCCCGCCAAGCAGGTTGACCACGCCCATCACCGCGCAGCCCGCCAGCAGGGCCGGCAGGTGGCCCGGCAGACGAATCCCCAGACGCGGCCAGATAATCAGCGTGCCCAGCGTGACCACGCCGATGGCGGCATCGCCGGGATTAATGGTCGGCAGCGCCATCGCCAGCGCGCCGACTTTTTGCAGATAATGTTCAGGCACGTGCGCCATCTGCAGGCCGAGAAAATCTTTAATTTGCATGGTACCGATGGTGATACCGATCCCGGAGGTGAAGCCGAGAGTGACCGATAGCGGAATATACTCAATCAAGCGGCCAAAGCGCGCCAGGCCGAAAAGAATCAGGAAGATCCCCGACATCAAGGTGGCGACCAGCAGCCCGGCAAGTCCGAACTGCTGCGAGACTGGGTAGAGGATCACCACGAAAGCGGCGGTAGGCCCGGATACGCTGAAGCGTGACCCGCCGGTTAACGCAATGACGATCCCCGCCACCGCTGAGGTATAGAGACCGTACTGCGGCGCCACCCCGCTGCCAATTGCCAGCGCCATCGCCAGTGGGATAGCGATAATTCCGACGGTAATCCCGGCAATCACATCACGAGTAAACCGCGAAGCGGTATATTTTTCTTTCCAACAAGCGTCGATGAGGGCGCGGAAAGGCATCACATGTGAGGAAAATAATCTGTTCACAATAATGTTTCATCCATGAGCGCATCATCTGTCAACTAAATGGCAGGTGAAGGAGGCATCGGTCATTTCCACGTCATCCTTCGGGATGCCTCTGCGTTGGCTGCGTTCATTGACCCCGATCCTGTACTGCCTGTACGTTGCCGGAGATTCATTCACTTGCCGCCATGACGCATGCCGAATGATTTTGTGGAGAATAAAAGGTTTAGAGACAAAAAAACCCGCCGCAGCGGGTTTTTGTGCCGGGCTCGATTAATGTTCGAACATAGCAGAGATAGATTCTTCGTTGCTGATACGACGAATCGCTTCGGCCAGCATACCAGACAGCGTCAGGGTACGGACTTTTTCCAGCGCTTTGATTTCCGGCGTCAGCGGAATAGTATCGCAGACGACGAATTCGTCAATCACTGAGTTCTTGATGTTCTGGATAGCATTGCCGGAGAAGATCGGGTGCGTCGCGTAGGCGAATACGCGTTTAGCGCCGCGCTCTTTCAGCGCTTCAGCCGCTTTACACAGGGTGCCGCCGGTATCGATCATATCGTCAACCATTACGCAGTCGCGACCGGCGACGTCACCGATGATGTGCATCACCTGAGAAACGTTAGCGCGCGGACGGCGTTTGTCGATGATAGCCATATCGGTATCGTTCAGCAGCTTGGCGATAGCGCGAGCGCGAACTACGCCGCCGATGTCCGGAGAAACCACGATAGGGTTGTCCAGGTTCAGCTGCAGCATGTCTTCCAGCAGGATCGGGCTGCCGAATACGTTATCAACCGGAACGTCAAAGAAGCCCTGAATTTGTTCTGCGTGCAGGTCAACGGTCAGAACGCGGTCGACGCCGACGCTGGACAGGAAGTCAGCAACCACTTTCGCGGTGATAGGCACACGAGCAGAACGAACACGACGGTCCTGGCGAGCATAACCGAAGTAAGGGATAACAGCGGTGATACGACCTGCCGAAGCACGACGCAGAGCATCAACCATAACAACCAGTTCCATCAGGTTGTCGTTGGTGGGAGCACAAGTGGACTGGATGATGAAAATATCACCACCGCGTACGTTTTCATTGATTTGTACGCTGACTTCACCGTCGCTAAAACGACCTACGGCGGCGTCGCCAAGAGAAGTGTACAGGCGGTTGGCAATACGTTGTGCTAGTTCCGGGGTGGCGTTACCAGCAAAAAGCTTCATATCAGGCACGAGAAGAACCTCAGGCATGCGTCCAGTGGTGGATGAAATGGGCCAAAAACTGTGCGGGTGGGCACGATTTCATCCAGGCGGTGTATTAAAGAGCCCGATGCAACGTCTGGAACAGGGTGACGTTGTCACCGTAACTCAGTTTCCCCGGCGTTTTCGCCAAATTTGCTATAGTTTAGCAGAACTTAGCGCAGCGCCTGCTTGAGCGGAGAGATGTTAACACCTCGCGCCACGAAGCCATGCAGCCATGCCGGGGCTTTTTCAAGCACCTGACGAGCGGCGGATTCAGTGTCAAATTCAGCAAATACACATGCACCGGTGCCAGTCAGGCGCGACGGCGCATATTCTAACAGCCAGGAAAGCGCCGCATCAACCTCACGAAAACGTTTTCTTGCGATAACCTCGCAATCATTGCCGAATTTACATTTTAATAACGTATTAATTGACCTGACCGGGGTATCGCGAGGCAGTTGCGGATCGCGAAAAATGATCGGCGTTGGAATGCTGACTCCCGGATGCGCTACCAGATACCATTTTTCCTCCGGTTCGGCCGGGGTCAGAATTTCCCCAATACCTTCGGCAAAGGCCGCGTGCCCGCGAACGAACACCGGCACGTCGGCGCCCAGCTGCAGACCCAAAGCCGCCAGCTGATCTTCCGAGAGATGGCAGCCCCATAAGTGATTCAGCGCCACCAGAACGGTTGCGGCGTTGGACGAGCCGCCGCCGAGGCCGCCGCCCATCGGCAGCACCTTGTCGATGCTGATATCGGCGCCGCTGCCCGGGGGAAGCGTCCCGGCCTGCGCTGCGGCCTGCATTAATAGCCTGGCCGCGCGGATGATCAGGTTCTCTTCATCCGGCACGCCTTCAACCGGCGTCAGCAGACGCAGTTGACCGTCATCGCGCGGTTCAATCGTCAGCGTGTCGCCATAATCCAGAAACTGAAACAGCGTCTGCAGCGTGTGGTAACCGTCGACGCGCCGCCCGGTAATGTACAAAAACAGGTTCAGCTTTGCGGGAGAGGGCCAGCGGGTCATCATTTCACAATCCAGTTATCCATTTTCAGCTTGATGCGCTGGCTGCCGTCGTTAAGCTCCATATTGGCCGGCAGCGACGGTTTTGTGTCGGAGGTGTAACCGCCCCAGGTGACGTGCCAGGTCTTGCCGTTTTGCGTGTAATTCAGTTCGCGCAGGCGGTACTGGTCATCAAGCGAGTAGTCGGTGGCTTCGCCAGGCAGGCCAATAATCCACTGGCGCAGGCTATTGAGCGGAATCGGCATGCCGGTCAGCCGGCCAATCATCTCTTCGGCATCGGTCGCCGTGTAGGTCTGTCCTTTATTATCAATCAGCTGCACGTTGCCCGGCTGGGCGGTTAACGACAGCTCGGTGCTACCGAGCGGGTTAGTCAGCAGCAGGCGATAGCGGTCCTGGCCGGTTTGCTGCCAGAAGAAGCGGGCATACACCTTTTGCTCATCCGAAAGATAAGCGAAAGCGCCGCGCGTCTGAAACTGATTGAGATTGCGGACATCTTGCTGGTGCTGACGCCACTGTGGAGAATCCGGGCTTTTACCCGGCCCTTTCGGAGCATTAATCGCACAGGCGGTCAGGACGAGGCTTGCCAGCGGCAACAGGCGGAACAGTCGATTCATAATGATGACAAATCCTTGATGTCTACAGTGAAATGCGGCAAATGAGAGTAACAGCTGGCCGATTTGTGTAGCGGGTTACAATAATAACCATTAATGCTAGCGTTGCCGGGCGGTAGCGTCTACGTTCAAGTTGTCTGAAATCAAAAAATTACCGTTAATGGCTATTACAGATTAGCTATTACTCCAAAAGGGGAGCCTCTCTTTTATTGATTACGCGCATCCTGTATGATGCCTGCAGACTAACCTTAGCAACGCTGGTACTACTCCCTCACAATGACGCTTTTAGCTCTTGGCATTAACCACAAAACAGCTCCTGTAGCGCTGCGAGAACGCGTAACGTTTTCGCCGGACACGCTCGACCAGGCGCTGGAGAGCTTGCTGGCTCAGCCAATGGTGCAGGGCGGGGTGGTGCTGTCGACCTGTAACCGCACGGAACTCTACCTCAGCGTCGAAGAGCAGGATAACCTTCAGGAAGTTCTTATCCGCTGGCTGTGCGATTACCACGGCTTAAATGAAGACGATCTGCGCAAAAGCCTCTACTGGCATCAGGACAACGATGCGGTCAGCCATCTGATGCGCGTCGCCAGCGGTCTTGATTCGCTGGTGCTGGGCGAGCCGCAGATCCTCGGGCAGGTAAAAAAAGCCTTTGCTGATTCCAGCCGCGGGCATCTTAACGTCAGCGAGCTGGAGCGCATGTTCCAGAAGTCGTTCTCAGTGGCCAAACGCGTGCGTACCGAAACCGATATCGGCGCCAGCGCGGTCTCCGTGGCCTTTGCCGCCTGTACTCTGGCGCGGCAAATCTTTGAATCCCTCTCCAGCGTTACCGTGCTGCTGGTTGGCGCCGGTGAAACCATTGAGCTGGTGGCCCGCCATCTGCGCGAGCATAAGGTGCGCAAAATGGTGATTGCCAACCGCACCCGCGAGCGCGCTCAGGCGCTGGCCGATGAGGTTGGCGCGGAGGTGATCGCCCTGAGCGACATCGACGAGCGGCTTAAAGAAGCGGATATCATTATTAGTTCTACCGCCAGCCCGCTGCCGATTATCGGTAAAGGGATGGTGGAGCGTGCGCTGAAGGCGCGCCGCAACCAGCCGATGCTGCTGGTCGATATTGCCGTTCCGCGCGATGTCGAACCGGAGGTTGGCAAACTGGCGAACGCCTATCTCTACAGCGTTGACGATCTGCAAAACATCATTCAGCACAACCTGGCGCAGCGTAAAGCCGCGGCGGTGCAGGCAGAAACCATTGTTGAGCAGGAAGCCAGCGAATTTATGGCCTGGCTGCGCGCCCAGAGCGCCAGCGAGACTATCCGCGAATATCGCTCCCAGGCCGATCAGGTCCGCGAGGAGCTGACGGCTAAAGCGCTGGCGGCGCTCAATCAGGGCGGCGATGCGCAGGAAATTATGCAGGATCTGGCGCGCAAGCTGACTAACCGCCTGATCCACTCGCCAACCAAATCTCTTCAGCAGGCCGCCCGTGACGGGGATGATGAACGCCTGCATATTCTGCGCAACAGCCTCGGGCTGGAATAGCGCACCTTTCTCTCTTTTTTTAGGACAGGGTGAATTCACGCCTATGAAGCCTTCTATTGTTGCCAAACTGGAAGCCCTTTACGAACGCCATGAGGAAGTTCAGGCGCTACTCGGCGATGCCGCGACTATCGCCGATCAGGATAAGTTTCGCGCGTTATCCCGCGAATACGCGCAGCTGAGCGACGTCGCCCGCTGCTATACCGACTGGCGCCAGCTGCAGGATGATATCGAAGCCGCGCAGATGATGCTCGATGACCCGGAAATGCGCGAAATGGCGCAGGAAGAGCTGCGCGAAGCGAAAGAGAAGGGTGAACAGATGGAGCAGCAGCTGCAGGTTCTGCTGCTGCCTAAAGACCCGGACGACGAGCGTAACGCGTTTGTTGAAGTTCGCGCCGGTACCGGCGGCGATGAAGCGGCGCTGTTCGCGGGCGATCTGTTCCGTATGTACAGCCGTTACGCGGAATCGCGCCGTTGGCGCGTGGAAATCATGAGCGCCAACGAAGGCGAGCACGGCGGCTTTAAAGAAGTGATCGCCAAAATCAGCGGCGACGGCGTTTATGGTCGGCTGAAGTTCGAATCCGGCGGCCATCGCGTACAGCGCGTACCGGCCACCGAATCCCAGGGACGTATTCATACCTCCGCCTGCACCGTGGCGGTGATGCCGGAGTTGCCGGAAGCCGAAATGCCGGACATCAACCCGAGCGATCTGCGCATCGATACCTTCCGTTCCTCCGGCGCGGGCGGTCAGCACGTTAACACCACCGACTCGGCGATCCGTATTACTCACCTGCCGACCGGCATTGTCGTCGAGTGTCAGGACGAACGTTCTCAGCACAAAAACAAAGCGAAAGCGCTGTCGGTGCTTGGCGCGCGCATCCGCGCCGCCGAAGTCTCCAGGCGCCAGCAGGCGGAAGCTTCCGAGCGTCGTAACCTGCTGGGCAGCGGCGATCGCAGCGATCGTAACCGCACCTATAACTTTCCGCAGGGCCGCGTGACCGATCACCGCATCAACCTGACGCTCTACCGTCTGGACGAAGCGATGGAAGGTAAACTGGATATGCTGATTGAGCCGATCGTTCAGGAATATCAGGCCGATCAGCTGGCCGCCCTTTCCGAGCAGGAATGATGACTTTTCAGCAGTGGCTGATCCAGGCTATCGCCCGCCTGAGCCAAAGTGAAAGCCCGCGCCGGGATGCCGAAATCCTGCTGGGTCACGTGACCGGCAGAGCGCGAACCTATATTCTCGCCTTTGGCGAAACGGCGCTGACCGCGGCGCAGGCCGCAGAGCTGGAAACGCTACTCAGCCGTCGCGCCAGGGGCGAACCGGTAGCTCACCTGGTGGGCCAGCGCGAATTCTGGTCGCTGCCGCTGTTCGTCTCTCCCGCGACGCTGATTCCGCGTCCGGATACCGAGTGCCTGGTTGAACAGGCGCTGGCGCGCTTACCCGGTGAGCCGTGCCGCATTCTCGATCTCGGCACCGGCACCGGCGCGATCGCTCTGGCGCTGGCCAGCGAACGCCCGGACTGCCGCGTCACCGCTGTCGACGTGATGCCCGATGCGGTCGCGCTGGCCGCGCGCAACGTTGAACATCTCGCTATGCCTAACGTTAGCGTGCTGCAAAGCGACTGGTTTAGCGCGCTCGCCGGGCAGCAGTTCGACATCATCGTCAGCAATCCGCCCTATATCGACGAAACTGACCCGCATCTGGCGCAGGGCGATGTCCGCTTTGAGCCGAAAACGGCGCTGGTCGCCGCCGATGGCGGTCTGGCCGATCTGGCGCATATCATCCGCGAAGGCCGCCGCTATCTTGCTGCCGGCGGCGTGATGCTGCTGGAACATGGCTGGACGCAGGGCCTGGCGGTGCGGGAGCTCTTTCGCGAGGCGGGGTATGGTAATATTGCCACCTGCCGCGATTATGGAGACAACGAGCGCCTGACGCTCGGGCATTATCAGGGAGAGGTATGAATCTGTTTAACGCGGTACTGTATTTGCATATCGCCTGCGTAGTGGTCTCGGTCAGCCTGTTCGTGCTGCGCTACTGGTGGAGCTGGAGCGGGAACCGCCTGCTCGACCAGCGCTGGGTCCGCATTGCGCCGCACTGTAGCGATACGCTGCTGTTTCTCAGCGGCGCGGGATTAATGGCAATAACGCACTATCTGCCGTTTACCGAAGAGGGTACATGGCTGACTGAGAAGCTGTTTGGCGTTATCATTTATATCGCATTGGGATTTATCGCGCTGGGCCGTCGTCGCTCGCGCAGTCAGCAGAGCCGGTTTGTCGCCTTTCTGCTGGCCCTGGTGGTGTTGTTTATCATTATTCAACTCGCCATCACAAGAATACCGTTATTGGGGTAAGGCATGAGGTCGTTAGCTGATTTCGAATTTAATAAAGCGCCGTTATGTGACGGCATGGTCCTCATTTCTGAATTAATCCGCGACGATTTTCCGACGCACTATGTGCAGGATGAGCTGGAGCGGCTGCTGGCCCTGGCGCAGGAGGAGATTGCCTCTTCCTGGGACCAGGAACGTCAGATAGAGCGTCTGCTGGAGCTGTTCTATCACGACTGGGGCTTCAGCGATTCACGCGG
>JAQQSZ010000309.1:0-21549 GCA_028646595.1 Phalanger gymnotis | reverse complement strand
TAGAGAATATTTACACTGTAGGAATAGGAATTGCAATAAAGATAACCAGAAGTTCACGGGAGATCAAACCCGAGAAAATCAAGTAATAAAACCCGTGGTCTCAGCTATCTATACACAGATGCACATAGTGTATATGACAAGCAAGATGAACTAGAGGTATTGACACAAAGGAGTAAATTTGACCTCCTAGTTATCATCGCTGAGACTCAGTGGGGCAAAATTCATGACTAATATAGTTAGATTTCAAAAGAAACAGAATAGGTTAAAGGGGAGTGAGGGAGATGGATCACGTTGTATATTAAGAAGATACACTTAATAAATGCTTGTTGTTGGCTTAATTGAAGATACACACATGTGAAGGAATCCAGGAGCCAGAGGGAGGTGGCATGGTAGATAGCTTCTAAGTAACAATCAATGGAGGTAGAAACAGAACTAATATTTTAATTGAAATATACTATAGACAACCTGGCCAGAAGGAAGAAATAGATGAGTTCGAGCTAGGCACAGAGGCAAGATATAATGTAGTAATGGGAGGCTTTAATTGTCCCGACACACATCACCTTTCTCTTGCTATCCCAAGAGAAGTTGGCTAATAATTTCTTGATTTGCCCATGATGATCATTTCATCTTTTAAAAGGTGGTGGAAGAATTGACAAGAGGAACATCTATTCTGGACCGCATTCTTGCCAGTATGGAGAAACTAGTTACTGCATTTGAATGATGGGAAATAGGGAGGAAAGTGGCCACTCCATCTTAGAATTTGTGATAGAATAGACAAAGAAAGGAAGAATGGATATAGTCTGACATGCAACCTAAGTTTTGGGAGAACAAATTTCAAAGTGTTCAGACAAATCATCCTTTGGAGTACAGTTCTTCAGAGGAAGTTAGCCCAGCAAGGGATGCTAAGCTCTCAGGAATGAAAGCTTAAAGACACAATTAAACGATTCTGATGAGGAGCAAAGGAAGAGTTGTCAAAACACAGTGATGTGGGTGCACAGGGAACTCATTGGCTAACTTAAATCTTTTTTTTTAAAAAAATATCCAGAAGAAGGGAGCAAGAGCAGATGAGAAAAGGTGAACACAGAGAATCGTGTGGTCTTGCAAGAATAGTGTCAGAAAGATTAAAGCTCAGAATGGACAGAGGCTGATGAAGAAAAACAAGGACAACCAAACGGATTTTAAAGCTCTATTTGGAAAAACAGGAGAGTCAAAGAATGGATAAGATAACTGCCCAGAATGGATGGGACAGTGACAACGCACAATGAAAAGAAAGAATGGCTTGTTCAGTGTTCACTTCGTATGTTTTCTCTGCCAAGGATTAAAAAGGACAGCCCAAAAAATGACTAATATGGAATTAATAGCCAAGATGAGTAGGGAGGTAGCAAGGAGACATCTAGCTCTCTGAATCTGATAGTCAACAAACATTTATTAAGCGCCTGCTATGTGCCAGGCACTGTGCTAAGTGCTGGGGATATAAAGAAAGACAACAGTTGAAGTCAACAAGCTGAGATGAACTCTATCTCAGGGTACTCCATGCAAGAATTGGCAGGTGTGATTGGCAAGGCACTGTTAGTAATCCTTAAGACTGTAGGTACTGGAGAAGGGCCACAATACTATGGAAGGTAAATGTCTTGAGTATCCAAAAAAATAAATAAGAAGAACAGAGTACAGTCTACAAACTGCACACCAATCGGTGAACTTTCCTTGTATTCTTGGTAGAATCTTCGAGTGGAACGCTAAAGAGATGGTGAATTTCTAGAAAAGAAAGCAGTGAAAGAGTCAGCTTGGTTATTTCAAGAATAGCTTGTCCTAGACCAACAGTTTCCTTTCTCTATGGGGCTCCTAGACCAGTTGACCACAGGGAAGTTGTAGATACAGTTTACCTGGACTTTTAGCAAAGCATTTGGCAAAACATCTTATGCTATTTTCCTGTGGTTTAGATGAAGAGATGTGGGCTAGACAATAGTATAATTAGATGGATTTGGAGCTGGTTCATTGGTCAGACCCAGATGGTTTGATGTCCCTTTAGAAGATGTCTCAAGTGGTCCCCACAGACCTTTACTTGGCCCGATGCCACACATTTTGTCAACGACTTGCATAAATTTCAAGCTTAGGGAATTTGCAGATGATACAAATCTATGAGGAATAGCTAACTCATTTGAGGATTGTCAGGTTCCAAATAGGTCTTGACAGTCTATAAATTCAGACCGAACCTAATATGATGACAACAAATAGGAATAGATGTAAAGTCATATACTTGAGTTCAAAAATTTATTTCCCAAGTATAACATGTGGCAGGCCTGGCTAGACAGCAGTCCATCTGAAAAAGTTGTGGGGTTTCTTTTAACAGATTGGAAGTGCAATATGATTCGTCAGTGTGATGTGATGTTAAAAAAACAGACAAAAATGATGCCATCTAAGATACATTGAGAGGAATAATGTCGCAGACTAAGGAAGCAAGAGGCTCGTTGTACTCTGCCATGGTCAAACCGAATCTTTCTTAATTGCCAAATCCAATAGTCTTTTCTCAATCCTTATCCTTCTAGACCTATCAGCTGCATTTGATGCTGTTTACCTCACAGAAATTTTTCTCCCCTGACCCATTAGGTTTCCATAATATGGAGCTCTCTTCCTCCCTCCCCCTCCCCCTTCCCCCTCTGAGTTTCTCTCTCTCTGTCAGTCCCCTCTCTTTCTCTTACTTTCTCTCTCATCAATTCCCATGGGTTTGACTATCATCTTTATGCAGATAACTCTCCCATCTATATATCTAGCCCCAGTCTCTACTGAGCTCCAACTCCACATCACCAACCGGCTAACGGACAATTCAAACTGGATATCCTGTGGGCTTCTTAAACTCAATGTATTCAAATTGGAACTCAGTATCTTTCCCTCTAAACCTTCCTCTCTCCCTAACTTGCCCATTTCTGTTGAGAGCCCCACCATCCATCCAGTCATCCAGGTTGGCAACATCAGAGTCTTCCTCAACTTTTCCCTCTCTCTCAGCTCCCATATCAAATCAGTTGTCGGGTGCTGTCAGCTCCCAGTAGAATACAGCCTTCTTGAGAGCAGGGACTTTTTTCTCATCTCTGTATTCCTAGAGCCTAACACAGTGCTTAGAAAATATCTAGCATGTAATAAATGCATGTTAAGTGACCAAGTATTGCATTCATCTCTGGGTGCTGCATTTTACGAAGGACCTTGATCAACTGCAGTGTCCATTCTGAAGAGAGCCACAGAAAGACAAAGGGGCTCAGGATTAAGGTATGTGAAGGCAGGTTGAAGGAATTAAGGATGTTCAGCCTGGAGAAGAGATGATTTAAGGGGGACATGATAACGACCATCCAACATTTGGAGGGCTGCCGCGTGGAAGACTTTGTCCTTGTCACCTGGGCTCAAAACTAGGGGCAAAGAGTAGAAGTAGCAAAAAAGGGTAGATTTGTGCTCCAAGTAAGCAAGGTAAGGAGAACTTTCAAAGATTTGAACCATCTGGAGGTTGAATGGAAAACAGCAAGGCCACCCTCATCAGAGATCTTTGAGCAAAGGTAGGGTATGTTGCAGAGAGGATTCAAATTCAGGTCTAGGTTGGACTTGAGAGCTTCTGAGGTTCTGCGATACTGGAATGGAAGAGCATCAGACCTGGCCTCATACGGTCTGAGCTGAAATCTTGGTTCTTCTATTTACCGTTGTTGGGAATAGGAATATAAGCTCTCTGGCCTCATTTTCCCTATCTGTAAAATGAGGGCTTCTCTTCCAGCTTTAAATCTGATAAATGCGCTCACTTCCAGGAAGAGTAAATGTTTGCAGGCTCTTGTAGAGAACAAGTTTTGCTGAACACAAGGGCACCCAGGCATCATTTTCTAAGAGCATTGGACAGTGCCAAAGGACTTTCCCACTGCTCCTCTTCCTCTTGCCCTCTGGAAGGCAGCTCAAAGCTCTATGCCATTTAACATTCGACGGTCCTGGGAATGGAGGGACTTGCCTAGGGTCTCAGCTGGAATGCTGACTCCTGAGATGCTTTCTCCCTGATCCTGTCTTGGGCTCCGACATCGACAATCCTAAGATGCTTTCAAAGTCTGTTACTCTAATTTGGCCATATATGGTTGCCTCTCATCTGACAACTCCTTTTGGGGAAAGTTAAAGAACATTCTGGCTCAGCAGGTTTGTTTAAATCTGAACAACATAAAAAGCCACTTTCTTTAGCTTCCCCTAGTAGACCACCCCGCCCCTCACCATAACAAAAGGAAGATGGCTGCAGAAAGATGCTAATCAAATCTCTTTCAGACCTGGTATCTTCATGTGCTATGCCAACAGAATACTGCTCCACCCTCTCAGCTGCATTGCATGACATTTTAGAATACAGCTGCCTCCATACAAGGCCAAAACTCAGCTAGAAGAAACAGGAACAATTCCGTCAATCACTTGGATGCTTTAGCCCCATGACACCCAACACCTGGATACTTATAAACATCAAGAGATTCAACATACTGCTTTCCATCCAGATGTTGAGTGCCACATAGACTTACTGCCTGTAGCCAACAATATCTCTAATAGAACTAATTATATGACATTAATTTAACATTTAATGTTCTTTCCATGCCTGCTGCTCTGTAAATAAAAGTTAACATTAAAAATATTAATGAGTATTTCGTTTCCATGATTCATGTTCTTTTCAGGTGCTCACATACACACACAGAGTATCATCAGGGGATATGAGGGAATTTCCTAGGTAACTAAAGCTGACTCGTTTAAGTGCCAAAACTTTTTATGCTTTAAGCAATTTGGTGGAAATCTTGCCTACTTTGTAAAACTAATAAAGGTCAGAGGAAGCTTGGTTTAGTGGTAAGAGTGCTAGACGTAACATCAGGAAGATCTGGGTTCAAATCCTGTCTCTTAAACTGATTGCATGATGCCAGGTAAATGATATAATTTCACTGAGCCCCAAGTTCCTTATCTGCAAAATGGGCCTAGTAGGCGCTTTCTCCCACAGTTCTTATGAGGCTCAAAGGAGATAATATATGTAAGGTACTTTGCAATTTTTAAAGAGTTATATAAAGAAGTTATTAAAGTATACTAATAAAATGTGAATTTTTTTGATCGTTAATATCATTGTTATAAATCCCAATTATTGCCCTATTGGTAGTCTGTAAAGGGGATTGCTGCTTTAGTGGGAATTTAGTCTAATAACCTCTGACACCTTCCAACACTGAGGTGTTATCATGCTGTAATCTCATGATTGAGGGACTGTGTATCTTATTATATACAAGGTAAAGTATGTGGGTTTTACGATACCAATTTTGATTAGAAGTCTTTTTTTTCATTTAACTTTGGGTTTTCAGGCTAAGGTTACTGATTGCCTGACCTTTAGATAAGTTGGCTATTACTACTTATATTTTATGAATCCATAATTTAAAATCAGACAATTTGAAAATAGGCTGGCCCACCCACAAATTGGCAAACAGGATATAGCCAAGTATAGAGAAAAATGTGACACTGGGCTTTCAAAAAAGAGTTCTGTTGATATTTGAAACACAAGTTTGAAATGAGTAAGATTTAAAAAAAAACAATTTAACAACTCTAATTTTATTAGCAGTGAATTGAAAACAATGGAGAGTTTGATCTAGTCATCCACACAGGAAAAGTCAAGTGGATGAAGAATGTCTGTTGTCCAGATTAAGATATGCAGTTAAATAGACAACCTATAGAGCTTATCTACCAGTAGAAATTTTGGACGGATACTGCAAATAGTCAGTGAGGTGGCCTTAGAATTAAACAGGAGTAGAGTAGACGGGATTGTGACCCCATACTTCTCCCTGAAACAAGGGCCCATCCTCATAATACTAATATTGTACCTTGGCTGTCATATTTCTTTAAGTCATAGACCACTGTAGTCTATGAAAAATTAAAAATGGATTTCACTCAGAAGGCAATGAAAAGGGAATGAGAAGTTATCAGAACTAGAGTAAAGGATGTCAAAAAAGAAACACGTGATTGTAAAAGATGAACTGGGCACGTGGCAAGAGCCAGAGACAACCAGTGTACATCCTCTGTATTATGCTGATATCCTAGCAATGTCAAGAAAATGTGAAAAAATGTTGAGAGGATAACCTCTAGCCAACTTTATGGGAAAGCATAGACAAGAGTGGTGTGATATTGGCAGGAATAGATGGGTTGTGGTCTGTATCATTGAAACCAACACCCTAATCTCAGTGCCATGTTTTATGAAGGACATTAACAAGCTAGAGCAATCTCAGAGAAAGGTGGCCAGGTTGCTAAGGGGACTGGAAGCCATGCCATGCAAAGACCAATTGAGGACATTGGAAATGTCCTGATTAGAGAAGAGAAGATTTAGCGGGGGTTGAAGTGTCCAGGTACTTGACGGGTTGTCATGTGGAAGACAGATTAGATTGTTCTGTTTGGCACCAGAGGGTAAAACCAAAATCAATGAGCATGAACTGCAGAGAGGCATATTTAGCTCCATGTAAGGAAAAACTTTCAGACCCTTGGAGTGGTTCCAAAGTGGATTGGGCTGCCATGTGAGGTAGTGATTTCACCTGTGGCAGTCTTCAAGCAGAGGATGGGAGATCATTTGTCAGAGATGTTAGAGAGGGGATTCCTATTCAAATATGGGTTGGCCTTGAAGGCCTCTGTGGTCTTTTTTGACTCAGAGATTCTAAGACTCATTGCTTTGCACGGGTGGGCCCCAAAGAGGTTGCTGCCCCCAGACCTAGAAAACTTCAGCCAACCTCATTGATTTGTTCTGATTGTGTCATGAGCCATGTGACCTTGGCAAAATCTCAGTGTCTCTTTTGTTCCTCAGTTTCCTCATATGTAAATGGGGATCATAAAACTGTCCTGATTGTGTGAGTGCTACTAGTGGGGGCTACATGGGAGATACTAATATATGGAAAAAACTTCTGAAAAATCTAAAAAGTACCATCCAGGCAAATGTAAGACCTTATTAGTCAACTCAGTCCTCTAAGTTGTGGGCTGGCAATTTGGCAGTTGTGAATCTTTGGCAGGAAGCCCTCCCTCCCCAGGTTTGTGTGGAGGTGGGTAAACTCAGCTCAGCATTATGCTCTCCAACACTACCCAGGCTGCCTCTGTTGGAAACATGAGGTCATTTGTTGTCCCTGGAGCCCTCTGAGCCCTCCAGACGCAAATGAACTACCCCCGATGGGCCATTTGCAAGCTTCAGAATAGGGAGCATGTCTCTGTGGACTGTCTCTGAACACATGGTGAAGCTTACTGTCAGCCTCCACCTTGAGAACCTCTCCCTTTGTCCCCCAAGGGAGTCTTCCCAAAGGTTGAGGGCAATGGCAAATGTGTAAAAGTGTGGTCCGCTCTGGGGCCTTCTCAAGAGGTGTGGCATGCTGCCTCTGTCACCCACTGGGCAGCAGGACAGTCATGGGTAAGAGGTAGTGGTGTTGAAGAAAGATATCCCGTCCTGGGAATTGGCATGGAAGGGCCTTACCTGGGGGCCCTCTTGAAAATGATCGGTGGCTTTGAATAATTGAAGGTATGCTGTCATTTAGCAATAAAACTCACTACGAACCCCACCATAACTGTGTCAAAGGTGGCAATGGAGACTCCAGAGGAAAAAAATAGATTTAATATGGCTTAGCACTTCCAAAGCTCATAGAACATTGGAGTATTGTTGCTGATTGCCATCAGTTTTAGTCAAGTGGCCACTGAGGACACTTCCCAGTTCTACGTCTATGGTTCTATGATTCTAGTAATGATCCTACTAAATCCTCATCGTTTATGTCTTACCCCTGACCATAAGTGTTCCCAAGGTTCTATCCAAGGCCCTTCTCTTCTCCCTCTATACTTTCTCTCATTGATCTTGTCATCTCTACAAAGATGTCTTTTAGATGTGTACTTGTAGCCCTAGCCTCTTTCCTAAGCCCTGGTACCATATCCTCAGCTGCCTATTGGACAGTGCCTAGTTTTCCCATGAACAGCTCAAACTCAATATGTCCAAAAGAGAACTCGTTATCTTCTCCCATACTCCCCAAACCTATTCCTTCTTCAAACTTCTCAGTAGAGCAAGAGGTCCTCGACAATATGGACTGTTATTTATCCTCAGCCATCTAACAATTCTTTGCACATAGTTATTTAATAAATGTTTGTTTAATGGAATCAGATCATTGCAGAGACATCAACAAAACAAAAATAGAACCGTAGGCCCAAACTCTTTTGCTGAGGCCAGAACCAGCATTCTTGTTTGTTTTGAACAAGTACTGAACAATGAGTGTCATGTTTTTGGATGGATGTTGAATAATGAGAGAATGTCCAGAGGAGGGCCACAGGATAATGGGAAGACTGGTATTAGATTTGTGAGCTCCTTGAGGGAAGGGACTGTCTTTTGCCTCTTTTTTGTATCCCCAGTGTTCAGCATAGTGCTTGGCAAACACAGCAGGCACTTAATAGATGTTTATTGGCTGACTGACTCACATTAGCATTGCTTGAAGAGACTGGGAATGTTCAGTCTAGAGAGGATTTAAGAGAGGAGATCTTTATTTTAAGGGAAGATTTGTTCTTCTTGCCACTATTAGGTAGAAAGAGTACTGAATTTTAGAGTCGGAAGACTGGAGTTCAAATTCTGGTTCTTTGACTTGCTATCAGTATGACCTTGGGCAAGTCACTATTTCTGAGCTTCAATTTCCCCATCTGTAAAATGAAGGAATTGGACTAGACCAGGAGTTTCTTAAACTTATTCCACTCACAACCCCTTGGGCACTAAGGGTCTTTTACAATTCCAAATTTCTTCTCAGTGGAAGAAGGAGCTGGCTAAGTGGGAACGGACTGCCTCCTGAGATAGTGAGTTCTCTGTCACTAGCCTTGTTCAAACCAAGACTGGAGGGTCACTTGTCCAAAAAGGATGTTATGGAAGGGTCTCATGCACCAGGTCAGGGAGCTGCTCCAGGTGACCTATAATATCCCTTTTGACTTTGCGATCCTGTGAATGTTCGTCTAAGGACCAAGTGCTTCAACTCCCATTTTTCCAGCTCCTCCAGTGTTGTGCAGAAAGGTTCGTATTCAAAATTGGTACTCTGCCTAAGCAAAAAAATGTGAAGAGCATCCCATACCAGGATTCCACGTGGCAGAATGCTGGCACATGCTCACTAAGTGGAGGGAGGCTGAGGCAGGCCAGCATGCTGGGCCCAGAGATGAGGCCCTTTATGAGAAAGAGCCATGACGTGTCCAATCTGGCTCTGGATGGTGAAGGCTTTCTTGAAAGGCATCACTATTTGTAGGGTCTAAGGAACATGGTGGAGGAATCACAGAAGAAAAGTTAGAGAAAGCACTTTAATCAGCAAACATTTATTAGGTGTCTCCTATGTTCCAGGCACCAGGCTAGGAAGTGGAGATACAGAGATCAAAACAAAATGGTTCCTGCTCTCAAGAAGCTTACATTCCATAGAGGGGAAATGAGATTATACAGGTAAGTGAATGAAAAATATATACAAAGCATTTTGAGAAGGACAGAGGGGGGAGATCAAAAGAGGCGCCACGTAGGAAGCAGCATTTGAGCTGCATCTCGAAATGAGCTAGAGATTCAAAAAGGCAGAGGTGAGGAACAGGAAGCCTTCCAGGCCTGGGTAGAGGGGAGAGCACATGCAAAATCATGGAGATGGGAGGCAGAATGTCATGTATGGCAATAAGCACATAGACAAGTTTGACTGAAACAAAGAGTACTTGAGGGAAGGTAATGTGAAATCGGCAGAGCAAGATAGCTTGGTGACAGATTGCAAAGGGTTTTAAATACCAAACAGAATCATCAGAGATTTTTATTTAATCCTAGAAGCAAAAGGGAGCCATTGAAGCTGCTTGAGCAGGTGAGTGACCTGGTTGGACCTGTACAAGAAAAGAGATGAGGATAAGGAATACTCCCTGCCCCAGGGAAGAAGCCCAGTTGCTTTACTCAGTAAACAGATAGGAGGAAAGCAGGTATCCATCCACTTTTAGAGCTTTCTTGGCAACCTTCAGGGGCAAGGCATCATCCCAGAGTACCAACTGCTCATTAGCTACTACTGAAGAGGGTCATGGCAGGGAGGCCCCCTGTACCTTTAAAAAGGCCAAGTTATTACTCTGATACCCATAACTCTCAGAATATGATTGCTGCTGTGTAGTTAGGAAATCAATCAGCAAAGCCGTAACAAGGGCAGGGCAAATAGGGCTTTAGGTCAGGGTACTGAAACTTATAGTATGCTAATGGTACATGCACTCTTTATATAGTCTAGAAACAACTGAGCTTAGCATCTACGTAGCAAGAATAGGAATAGGGACTGGGCCCATGATTCCATTAGGATAGGGACCTTCCAGATGGTGAAACCTCCTCTACCAGTGCAGATCAATACCTTCTCTACAACTGGGAGTCTTAGAGAGCTGACTATAACAGCTGAGAAGTTAAGTGACTGGCACAGTCACCCAACCAAGATATGTCAAAGGGAGGACTTGACATGGCCTCAAGACCCGGTCTCTATCTACCACACCCTAGTGTAGTAGACCCCTTGTAGCAAGAATAACTAGTTAAAAGAGGAAGCTGCCAGATGGTTTGCTTCCTCTGGCTGTCACCCCCCCTTTCCATCCAGGTGTGCTCCTCCTCAGAGCAGCATCAGTCCTTCCCCACCCCACACCCATAGCAGCTTTACCTTCTTTCCCCCATGGGACCTTGTGTCCTGGGGTCTTCCCTCCACCCCCACCTGCATGTGCCATAAAACGTTGATCCAGGATCAGCTTCAGGCTGCTTGCCTAGGCACCACCAGTGCTAGTTAAAACTCTTGAAATCCTCAAGTTTCAGGGACAGGGTTGTTTTTCTTCCCAGGAAGCAAGGTCTCCCTGTATTCCTCAGCAACCATAAAACCTTGGGATTAAGAGCTGAAGGGGGCTTTAGCAATGGTCTAGAACAGGCTGGGCCACAGACAGCCACTGAATACTTCCAGAAGGGACCTTGAGCCTGGCCAGTGGGAGGCACCCCAGGCTGACCACCCAGCCCAAGCAGGGGGAGACTTGGAAGGGGCTCATGGGGCCCTGATTCCCATTAGGCAAGACCTGGGGGGAGCATCTGTCATCACTCTTGGAGACAGGGGTTGGCCCTCCGTCTTTACAAGATGGTTTCTATATGTCTCACCTCACAAATATTCGGGTGACTGTTTCCATAGACACCCACACGAGTTTCCCAGCTTAACCACACTCGCTTAAGAACTCAGGCATTGGTTAGAGCAGCTGTGAACTGTTTCCCCCATGTCTAACAGGCCCTGATTATCTGTCTTCCTCTGGGGTGCAGTAGGGCTGAGGCTTCTAAAAAAGGGAAAAAAAAAGTAGGCATGTAGAATACCTGCCAAAGGCCTGGGACTGTCCTAACTAGAGAGACATATAATCTGTTCCCTAGAAGGGTGAAGAGAGAAAGGGGGGACTCACTGGCGTTAGCCCTGGATGGTTCAGGCTTGGTGGGGTGCGGGGGGATGTTAGCTGATTCTGGACAGTTTCAGAAGTTTCACGAGAAAGCCATTTCTCTGTGTCGGAAACTGAACCGTGGGTCCCAAAGACCACGCAGTCAGCCAGCAAGGGAAAGGCTGTGGGGTGTGGGAGGCTTGTGTGGGCTCTGGGGGAAACCTTTAAAAAGAAAAAAAGCCTGTGAAATTCACAGCCCACTAGGCTAAATTTAATTTCATCCTTGTGCTCAGAGCGTAAAGACTAGTCAAATAGAAAACAGCTGTATGCTGAAAAGATGAGGAGAAGTAGGGCGGGAAAAGTGGTACAGTAGAAAGAAGACTAGGATTGAAGTCAGGGGACCTGGCTTCAGATCCTACCTTTGACACTTAGTACCTGTGAGACCTTAGGCAAGTCAGTTAACTTCCCTGGGCTTCAGTTTCCTCACTGGTAAAAGGAGAGTGTAGAACCAGGTGAATTCCAGGGTTCTAATTCTACACTTCTTGTCTGCTCAGAGAGGAAAATGATGAGAAGAATCCAATTGTCCATGGGCATAATACAGCTTATAGTTGACAGAGTCCTTTGGCATCATTTATCTCATTTGATACTTAGGCCAATCCTGTGGGGGTAGGAGATGCAAGTATTGGCCCAATTTTACAGAGAAAGAAACTAAGATGAGTGGGACCACAGTGCAAGCCATGCTACAAGCACACGAGCACACTGAAAGCCGCCTTCTACTCCAGCATAATCAACCAGGTTTCCCCGATTCTGAGATATCCAGAATCATGTTATTATGAGGAAATTGTTAGAACTCACCTGCTCAGGCAATGGGGGCTATAGAGGAAGAGGAGGGCAAGTCTGACCTTTGGGTAGTAAATTAGAAAGTGAAGAGAAGGGTTAGAAACTGGGTAACAGAAAGATCGGCAGCACGTCTAGTTCCCTTCTTTCCCTTTTGCTGCTAAGTCTCTGGACTTTGGAGGAGGGTGTCGGTGCTTTGTTGGGGTTGCTTGGAAGGTTGGGCTATTCAAACTAAGGAAAGGTCGGTGGAGTCAGAGGACCTGAGACCCGGCTCTTGAGTGACCGTGGCCAAGAGTCTTGATTTCTCTGGGTTTAGCTTCCTCATATGTGCAGTCAAGGGACTAGGACTAAGTGATCTCAAAGGTCCCTTCTAGCTCCAACCCTTATAAGCCCATGAAGTGTCGTTGCGACTTAGTGGAGGAACCAAAGAATGGCTCTAAATTTATGTTCCCATGATCCTTTGGACAGTAGAAAGCTCATAATCGTGCCCCCACCCAATTCCAATGCAAAGAACATTCTCAGGTACTTTCCTCAACCAGCTGTTCTGCGGCCAAAGACTAGAGAAAACACTTGTTATACAGGATGATTTGTTGTAAAGACTTCATTGTGACTAGACCAACAAGCTGCTTTTGCTATGGGCCCTGCACTAAGCCCTGGAACCAGCTTAGTTATCAGGGCCCCATTCTTGGTAATGGGATATGTTATAATGGGACTTTTGTCTGTGATATCAATGTTTGGGGGGTAGCCAATCAGTTCATTATCATTTGGTGTGGGCAGATTAAGCCACTCTTGATGTAATCAGTCTAGTTCCTTCCTCCTCCAAGCACAAAGACAGCTGTCCCCAGCTGGCTGAGCCTGGGCAGAGGTTCACATCATCCCCTTTGTCATTAAACTCTGCTACTGCCAGCAGTTGGCCAACCAGAGCTTCTTCCTACCAGATGCCATATGGTGAACAGTAAGGCCACTCTGAGTCAATAGAAAGGTGGTTCGCGTTAAACCAAAGTCAAAGGGCACCACTTTAAATGCACCAGAGATACTCCACTTCCTGCCCACATGCAGGGCAATGGGAAGTCAAATGGCACCAAGAGTGGGGAGAGCAAGAGCTTTGAGTTAGGGGTTCAGGAGACCTGGATCCTGGTCACAGCCTTTAACTTCACGTATGGCCTTGGGCATAAAAGCCATCCAATACCATGCTTTTCTTCGCCTCCATTTCCTGACCCATAAAATGAGGGAGTTGTACGAAATGATTTCTGCAGTCCCTTCTATTCCTATGATCCTATTATTCAATAATCTCATGGTACCATGGCAACTGTCTGTGTGAATTGTTGCCCTTTCATTCGCTTGTAAGTCTCAGTAGGGAACACAGAGGAAGCAAGAAGCTGAGAATGAGGAAGAAGTTCTTTACAATTAGAATCAGGCAGAAGTGGAATGGGTAGCCTTTGAAGGTAGTGAGTTCTCTTACCCTGGAAGTCATTTCACTTCATCAATGTGGGTACTTTCTCTAATGATTCAGATAACAGCTCATCTCTGGTGACTCTTGTCCACTCCTAAATCCTCCACAGGGGGCATACCCAACATGGTAAGAAGCCTTCCTCTATGCCATTTTTTTGGTGTTATGGGTGCCTTTTCAGAATACTATATTGTTATTTACGTTGATAATTGAAGGAAATGCTAAATTTCAGTTAGAGGTTATGGTAAATACGGATGTAATTATTCACCCATCCAAGTTCATGGATTCCATGAAATCTGGTCCATGGACTCCAGGTTAAGAGCTCCTGACCTAGATTTCTTAACAATGGGGATCAAAGGTGCACAGTGGATATTATTCTCTCCATTCTTTTACATATATATTTTTCCGTCTGTGTCTGTGTCTGTGTCTGTGTCTGTGTCTGTGTCTCTGTCTCTGTCTGTGTCTCTGTCTCTGTCTCTGTCTCTGTCTCCGTCTCTGTCTCCATCTCTGTGTCTCTCTCTGTATCTTTCTCACTGTATTATGTATTTTTCCCAGCTACCACTCCTTTTAGGAACATTTTGATCAATGAGCATTTATTAAATGCTTACTATGAACCAAGCACTGTGCTTGATACTGGGAATTCAAAGAAAAAGCAAAAAAAAATCCCTGTCCTCAAGGAGCTTATATTTTCGTGGGGAAAACAACATGTAGCTTAAACAAATAGATATGAAATACAGAGTAGATAGAAAGTAGCCTTAGAGGGGAAGACTGTAATTAGTAGTTGGTGAGACTGGGAAAAGCTTCCTCTCAGTGGTGGAGTTTAAGCTGAGTCTTGAATGAAGGCCAGGATTCTAAAAGATGGAAGTGAGGAGAGAGTGCATTGGACGACTGAGGGGCAGCCATTGCAGAGGCACAGAGACAAGAGATGAAGTATCATCCTTAAGGACTAGTAAAAAATCCAGTTTGGCTAGAACTGTAGAGTATGTGAAGCATAGGAGTATATAATATGTCTTGGAAGGAAAGTGCAGAAACTCCACCCACCAACAACTGGGTTTCTTTCAAAAGTCTTTCAGAATCTCCTGGGCACACTGAAAGATGAACAGGTTTGTCCAGGATCACTCGGCTAGTGTGCATAGCATTCCTTCTGGGGGCTACCTTTCCAATTCCTGCCCACACTGGCAGACCGGATCCCCAGAAGGTAGCTAAATATTCCCATTCAGGGTCCTAGGGGTAACTCTGAGGAGGCTAGGTTTCTAGAACTGTTGCTCAGGAGCCCACATTGGTGTGCTTTCTGTTGCTGATCAACCGATAGCCTCAATTATTTTTTTTAAAAAGTTATTTATTAAAGTGTGTAGTAATAATAGCTAGTACAAAACATTCTCCCTAAATTAAGAATTAAAACACCATATACATTGACTATATTATATAAAAGTTATAATAGCATATGGAAATGTTCATGTTTGTTGATGAGTTTCTAGTTCATAATAAAAAAAACAGCAACAAAATTGTAAGTTCAAAGGTGGAAAAGAGATTGGAAGGAAAATAGTCACTATTGCAATTACTTTAAAAACTTTATGTTTTTCCTTTATCAGTTGGGATTTTATGGTTTTATTTGGATTTTTATTCCTCATTTTGGTTGTTTCTATAATTATTGAGATTATCATTAGGTTTACAGCAAAAAAAAATATATTAAAAAGAACTATATAGAAGCATAGCTTTAGAACTGGAAAGGAATTTAGAGTTCATTGTAGTCTAACACCATCATCGTACAGAACTGAGACCCAGAAAGGCTGAATAACTTGCCAAAGGTCACACCAGGTACGATGTGGCTGACCTGGCATTTGAATTTAGGTCCTCTGACTTGACATATATTGCTCTGCCCACAGTTTTCTGTGTATGTGACTTAGTACCTGCCCTCTCATTACTTACAGTCTGGTTAGGGAGGCAAGACTAGCGCATGTGAAAATCAAAACTTGAGAATGATGATAAAGTATGCAACCACGTATAACCATGGGACCAAATGTTTGGTGGAGAAAATACCTCTATGAATTGTCCAGAAGGGGCATGATCAGCATTAGGTAGTCATGGAGAAGGCTTCATAGAGGAGATAATGGTTTATCTCAAGTTGGAAGGGACAGTGAGACCTGCCTTAGAGGAGCAGAGGAGGTGTCATGCTGAGGTCTGGAGAGCAGGGCTGATCACACAGGAGTGGAAGTCAAGAAAAAGTCAGGCCAACGTCAGGGATTAAGACCCACACAATGTGGGTCCAGAAGTCAGAAACAAGTTCAAGGTCTGGGAAGCAGGAGGTCAAGGGAGAGACCAATTATTCCCAGGGCTTTTACTATGCTTCTTAAAGAACAGGAAGCTTCTTGGGAGATGATGTAGATTATAGAATGGTTGGAAATGGGTCTTGAAGTGATGAGAGAAAGAAGCATGGATCTATGGATCTATCATGGATTCTATGGCATGGTGCCATAGCATTGTGCTATGACAGCATATGTGATGAGTGCAGGAGAATTAGAAGGCAGAGAAGATAGAGAATGGTAGCAGAGAGAGGCTGGATCAGGGGAGCTTGGGAAAGGTAGACAGTGAGAGAACTCAGTGTATATGGGAGAGAGAGAGTGAGTGGAATGGGGAGTTCTAGGGCAAGTGGAGAGCTGTTCATTGAATCCAGTCTGATCTGAGGACTGTGTATGGGAGTCTGGGTCCTAGAGTGCCACCTACCTCCACACCCCACACAGTGTACATGCCAGCTTGGACAAGCAGTGATGAGAGGCTGTTAACCAGATTTGGCAACCTAATACTTAACTGAGATCAATTTCTGAGCACTTCCTCAGCTGTTCGGGGAAGAGAATGTCTGAAAAAGCAAAGCGTACTTAGAGTCTGCAGCATGGAGCCGTGAGTGATGGTTTGAGACAGGTGGTCTTCCAAATGCTGCTGAAATCCCACTATATAGGTAGCCTCTTATTTCACCTATAGAACACATGCTTTAACTCAAATGTAGCAACCCCATAATTCATCAGTCTTGCCTAGAATGGCAAACTGTGACTCATGGGACACAACTACGCCCGGAGCTGGTAACTGATCCTGCTTTCTCCTTTAGATTTCCAAGGAGGGCCTCTTGTAGACTCAGGGTAACTTCATGGTATCCTGAGACCATGATGTTCCAACAAGAGAAAATAGACCTTTGCTCTGTAGCCTTTAGGTCCCACTTTGTAAGTAAAAAAAAGTGAAAATCTGTGGTTTAGATAACCTGAAGGCAAAAGAGAAACCATGTATAGTGATCCTGTTTGTGAAAAACTGTGCTGACTACATCAAGTCCCAGAACATTGTAGAGGCTCCTAAATGAAATCCACAATCACTCAAAAGTTAGGCTTTACTATCCACACAGGAAAAATCAAATGGATGAAGAATTCCAATTGTTCAGGCTACGACGTGCTATTGGAGAGACAACCCATATTATTCCTTACAGCTATCTTGGATAGATGATGCAGACAGGCAATAAGCTGAGCACAGAGTTAAACAGAAGGAGGAAAAGGGGCCAGATTGCCTTTGGGAAGTTGTACATCGCTTTGAATATTGCCCAGCTTTTCCCTAAAACAAAGGTCCATTTTTTTAACACCGATAACTTTCCAGTAATGTTTGTTGTATGGTTGCAAATTATGGAATACCACGGTCTCCCAAGAATTGAATTTAAGAATCACCCAAAGGGTAATAGAGAGACACATGGTGGGCTGCAACACATTACAAAGGTTATCAGGTGGGAAGTGTGGGGTTGGTTAATGAGCTCAGACCTTTCTATGGTCTACGCATTGAGGAATTGTGCAAGAGGAGCAGAAAGGTGTACGATCAAAAAGATCGGCAGAGTATAGCCAATAGACAGCTCACGTTCTCCATTGGAAGCCTTATGATATCAGAAGAAAACAAGGAAAACCCTCAAAGGTTGAGTGGGCCACCAGAGGCAAAATTATGGGAAGATATAAACAAAAGTTGCACAGGATGGGCAGGCATGAATGGGTTACATTTTCCTTTGTTGGAGACAATAACCGCAGATTCCCCTGGGGGTTTGGAGTATAGTGATCTTTTCACATGACTTCTTAGACTGGCTGGGCTCTCATAAACTTCAAAGGGTTCCCTTCCACTGGGTTGCATTGGGGCAAAACAGCAGTGACCTAGACTATTCTGTCCCACAGTCTAAAGGTAGCTAGGTAGCATGATGGATAGTATACTGAGCCTGGAGTCAGAAGACCTGAGTTCAAATCTGGTCTCAGCCACTTACTAGCTGTGTAACCCTGGCCAAGTCAGTTTACCACCGTCCTAGTTTTACTTATTTACTCAATTATTTTTAACGTTCGGTTTTATTTATCTCTCCTTTGATTTTCAGGATTTCTATTTTGGTGTTTAATAGGAGGTATTAAGTTTGTTCTTTTAATAGTTTTTTTTTAAGTTACATGCCCAATTCATTGATCTGCTCTTTCTTTTATTGATGTAAGCATTTAGAGATATATATTTTTCCTCTAAGTGCTGCTTTGGCTTTATCCCACAAATTTTGGTATGTTGTCTCATTGTTGTCATTCTCTTTAATGAAATTATTTATTATTTCTATGATTTGTTCTTTGACTCACTCATTTTTCGGATTGGGTTATTTAGTTTCCAATTAATTTTTAATCTATACTTCCAAGGCCCTTTACTGAGTATAATTTTTATTGTATTGTGACCTGAAAAGAGTACATTTGATATTTATGCTTTTCTGTATTTGATTGTGAAGTTTTTTGGCCTTATTGCAGGATCAATTTTTGTGAAGGTGACATGTCGATCTGAAGAAAAGGTAAATTCCTTTCTATTTCCACTGGATTTTTTCCAGAGGTCTATCATATCTAACTTTTCTAAAATTCTATCCCTTGCCTTAACTTATCTATTTTCTGGTTAGATTTATCTAGTTCTGAGAGAGATAAATTGAGGTCTCCCACTAGTATAGTTTTCCTGTCTGTGTCCTTTTATAACTCATTTAACTTTTCCATTAAGAATTTGGGTGCTATGCCATTTGGTAATATATGTTTAGTATTGATAGTACTTCATTGTCTATGGTACCTTTCAGAAAAATGTAGTTTCCCTGCTTATCTCTTCTAATTAGGTATATTTTTAATTTTGCTTTGTCTGATATCGTGATTGCTACCTTTGCCTTTTTTTGTCTCAGCTGAAGCATAACATATAATGCTCTAGCCCTTTATTTTAACTCTGTATATGTCTTTCTGTTTCAAATGTTTCTTGTAAATAACAAAATGTTGGTTTCTGGTTTCCTATCCATTTCTATTTTATGCGTGAGTTCATCCCATTCATGTTTACAGTTATGATTGCTCACTGTATATTTCCCTCCATCCTATTTTCTCCCGTTTATCTTTTCCTCTCTCTTTTTTTTTACCCCAACCTTCCTAAAAAGTTTGTTTTGCTTCTGACCGCTGCCTCTCTTAATCTACCCACCCTTCTTATTACACACACCCTTTCTCTTAGTAGCCCCTTCCCTGTTGGGAAGGTAAGACTGATTTCTATATCCACCTGTGTGTGTGTGTGTATGTGTGTATACACATGTATGTGTTTACATGTATGTATGCACATGTATACTCTCCAGTACAAATGAGAGTGAGGTTCGAGCATTGCCCACCCTCCCTCTGTTTTCCCCTTTATTGTAAAAAACTCTTCCTTGCATTCCTCTTTTATGTGAGATAATTTTCCCCATTCTTCTTTTCCTTTCCCCCTTTTCCTTTAAATCCCTCTTTTTTAGCTTTCCAGTTTTTCTTTTGAGATCACCCCAATACCCATGACCTCTAAGTAGATTCCTTATTACTGCCCTAATGATGATAAAATTCTTGAGAGTTACATGCATCCATTTGGGAATGTAAACAGCCTAACCTTATTAAGTTCCTCATGATTTCTCATTCATGTTTACTTGTTTTATGCCTCTCTCAAGTCTTGTGTTTGAATGTTGAATTTTCTATTTAGCTCTGGTCTTTTCATCAGGAATGACTGGACATCCTCTATTTTATTAAATGTCCATTTTTCCCCCTGAAGGATTTTTATATTCAGTTTGGGGAGTTTTTCTTGGTTGTAATCCCAGTTCCTTTGCCTTCTGTAACACTGTATTCCAAGGCTTCTGCTCTTTTATAGTGAAGCTGCTAAATCTTGCATGATCTTGACTGTGGCTCCATGGTATTTGATTGTTTCTTTCTGGTTGCTTATGATATTTTTTCCTTGACCTGAAAGCTCTAGAACTGGGCTATAATATTCTCGGGAATTTTCATTTTGAGATCTCTTTTGGGAGTTGAGCAGTGGATTCTTTCAATTTCTATTTTGCCTTCTGATTCTAAGCTATCTGGGAGGTTTTCCTTTACAATTTCTTGAAATATAATGTCTAGGCTTTTTTTTAAAGTATGGCTTTCAGGTAGTCAAATAATTCTTAAATCATCTCTCCTTGATTTATTTTTTAGTCAGTTGTTTTTTCAATGAGATATTTCACATTTCCTTCTGTTTTTTTTCATTCTTTTCACTTCTATTGTTTCTTGATGTCTCAAGAAGTCATTAACTTCCACTTGACTGATTCTAATTTTCAAGGAATTATTTTCTTCAGTGAGGTTTTATACTCCTCTTTACCATTTGGACAATTCTGGTTTTTTAGGAGTTATTTTCTTCAGTGCTTTTCTGTGCCTCTTTTACCAAGCTGTTAACTTGCCTTTCATAAGTTTCTTTCAATCCTCTCATTTCTTTCCCCATTTTTCTCTACCACTCTGATTTGATTTTTAAAATATTTTTTTTAAAAACTCTCTTTTTTTCAGTTCTTCTACACAGTTCTTGCTGACCTTGTATCCAAAATGAATTTTTCCTTGAGGCTTGTTTGTAGATGTTTCGTGTCATTGTATTCTTCTGAATTTGTATTAAGCTTCCCTGTCACCATAGTAGCTTTCTATGGTCAGGTTCTTTTTTGTTGTTGTTTACTCATTTTCCCCCAGCATATTTCTTGACTTTCAACTTTATGTTAGAGTTGAACTCTGCTCAGCCTGGGGTGGGGGGTGGGGTGGGGAGGGGAGTGGTCCACTGTACCAAACTTCAGGATTTGGGGTTTTGGTTTTTTTTTTTTTTTGCCCTATTGTCTTTGCATCTAGTTCTGGAGGCCTGTAAGTTTTTGGTGTTACCAAGGTTGTGTGATCCAGGGAATGGTGTGGTCACTGCTCTCTTGGTCTGTGCTCTGGTTCTTACCCTGGTAGGGCCTGTGCTCTCACGTGACCACACTTCCTCTCCTCCCTGGAACTGTACCCTGGTCCCTGCTCCCTTGTGACGACAAGTCTTCTCTGCCCTGGAACCGTGAGCTGGAACTGGACACTAGGCGGTGGAGTTGTTAAATGGCACCCAGTCCTATGCCCAGCACTAGGGATCCTCTGGAGTCTCTTTCTGCCCAGGTGCTTAATCTATCATCTCTAGGCAGAGAAATTCCTGGTCCTGCTGCTGCTGCCACACCCAAGGTCCACAGCTGGTGTTGCTTCCACACTATACTCCCAGCCAGCCCCCACCTCAGTGCGTCAAACCTCTCCTTTGGACCTCCTAACTTGTCCTGAGCTGGAAAAATGTCTTACCCTGATCTTTCGTAGTTTATGCCATTTTAAAATTCAGTATAGGGGGGGCGGAGCCAAGATGGCGGCTGGGAAGCAGTGACTGGCGTGAGCTCCCCACCAAGTCCCTCCAAAAACCTATAAAACAATGGCTCTGAACCAATTCTAGAGCTGCAGAACCCACAAAGTGGCAGAGGGAAGTAGGGCCCCAGCCCAGGACAGCCTGGATGGTCTCTGGGTAAGGTCTGTCCCACACGGACCTCC
>JAQQSZ010000308.1:0-21630 GCA_028646595.1 Phalanger gymnotis | reverse complement strand
TATATAACTATGCATATATAGTTGTATATATACTTAGTAGTGTATATATTATATAATATATATTATAAATTATACTTTCATATTTAGTATATCTTTCTCTATATATTCTAATTATACTCAAAAGATTAGTTGGAAGTGGACATAAACCCCTTACAATTATTCTCATTTTTATAAGTTGACTGTCAGAAATTATATGTATATATACATATATATATAAATATATACATGTATGTATATACACATGTGTATATACATATATGTACAGGTTAAAAATACTGGAAAGTATCTAATAAATTAAAATTAATAGAGATAAATCTAAAGTTCCCTGACTCATAGAAACACGAAGTCAAAGAAAAAAATTGAGAAACAATAGATATAGTGGATCGAACGCTTCTTTTGGATTCAGGAGTACATGGGTAGAATCCTTCAAGTACTAGTGCTGTGTAAGTCACTTGACTCTGGTCCCACTTCCATATGACTGCTCTTCAATTATCAACTATCATCCTTCCTTCTTCCTCCATGTTTTCTTATCTCTAGACTAAGCATTTCTGGTTCCTTTAACCAAATTTTAGATGAAATAAATGATCTCCATCCTAGTTACTCTCTTTTGGATAGTTTTAAAAACTAGAGTGGATATCTTTGAAATATGTTTTTATCCATATTTGTTTTTATATATTCTGTATTACTTTCTCTATCCCTTCTAGAAAGCCAGCCTTTGTTAAAGAAAAACAAATTCCTAAAAAGTGGAAGAAGAGACAAAAATCTCAGCAAAATTCTGATTGCTTTTAATTTTAATAAGGTCCTTGTTAAATAAAAAAAATGTGACACCTAGTGATATTGCCATATGAAACTAGTGAGAAGTGCACCAGGACTTGGAGGTAGGAACCTTAGTTTCAAATCCTGCCTCCAACCCTTATTTGCTGTGTGACTATAACTGAATTGTCTAACTTCTCTGAACCTATAAGTTATAGATGGGTTGCAATATGGATCACAAACTAATACTGACAGGTACTTGATGTGTTGACGTTCTAAGATATGATGCATCAGATCTACCCATTGGCTGAGCTACCCCTCAGTTGTTAAGCTGTCTTAACTCTTTCTGGCCACTGAGGTATCATCAAATTTTCTGAGGTCTTTCCCCCTTTTTTGCCTATAGATGATGTCTCCAACATGATGTGGCTCTTTCTTTCTATGGCAGTTTGCTTCAGAGACCTCCAGAATTATGACTAGTAGGAGAGAATGAGGAAAAGTAGTTGTGGCATTCCAGACAGAAGGAAGCTAAAGTAGCTAAAATATTGTGATGCCTGCCTACTTTCTTTGGTATTATCAGGTCTCTCTATAGACCCCCAAACTCATTTGGTCACCTGTGATTTGCATGCTGCCCCCCAGGAGAACCCTGACACTGGCCAATCTTGTCTCTTAAGGAGTTTGGCTGTAAAGGTCAATAGCTTTATGATCTGTATCCTGACAGAGGACATATCTCAACCAAACAGAAATAATTCTTTCTTCCAGAAGCCAGGCAGTGTTCTGACTCTAAACTGTGCATTTCAGCATGGACAACTGCTATACCTCCATTCTATTTGGGGTGTGTTGGCACCAACTTCTTATGCCATCTCTTATCAGCTCTAGAAAATGGCCTTGTTTTCTGCTGCATTATCTTTTTTCCCCTTTCTTTCTGTCCTGGGTTTAGATGTTGCACATTTTCATATGGGGCCTGGGCTTTATCCATTGGGACAAAGCTGGAAATGTTTGCTATCCTCCTGACCTGAAAACAATGGCAGGGCAGGTTGGCATGACTCACATTCCACCCTGAGCTTAGCTGTCATCAACATGCCTGGCCAGAAACTCATTCCAGCCCCAGAATCCTTGTAGTCTTGGCCCTGGCTCAGATGACATAGCAGAGTTTGGCTGTAGGAAGCTTGACTGGATAAAAGACAATAGTTTAGATTTGAAAAGTGTCTGAGCCTGGGAGCTCATGGGTGACGATGTCTTGGGTAAATCCATCTTTAACTTTTCTATTTGTAAAGGTTCGCTCCAGGGCTGGCCAATATCCACAAAACAACCTGAGTCAACTTAGAAATATCATCCAGGTTCTCCATCTTTCTCTCCAAACACAATAGGAAATACCAGTTACATAATAAACCACTAAACAAATGACCTGCTGGTTAAACTAAGTCTATGTTATAGCTGGAGAACTAATGTTGATTCCTGGTAGAATTCTTGAAGAATAGTGGAAAGGAAGAATACAAATATTCCCTCCCCGTACCCCAGGATAAGCAGGTCATCTGAAATCTCAACACCACAGAAAAGGATTCAAGTTTTGATAGTCTACACTTTTCCAACTTACCCTCAGTTGCCTTTCCCTTATGATTGGAGGACTAGAAGTTAGAGCACTAAACTCTTCCCAAAGTCTTCCTTTATAGAGGATTCACAGCCTTACTAGTAACTCCATTTTCCATCAGCTGCTATGCTTGGCTTTGACTCCATGGAATAACATGTCCCTGCCAAGTACACCCTACCCACCTCCCCCTTTTCAACTTCCTCTTGTATGTTGTCTTCCCCCATTAGATTATAAGCTCCTTGAGAGTAGGGAATATCAATTTATTAATTGTATCCCTAGGATTTAGCACAGCTCTTGGCACATAGTAGGTGTTTAAAAAATGTTTATTGAATTGAATCAAAATTAATTCTAATAAAACATTTTCAACTTTGACTTCTAATATTGCAAAATAACACTTGTAGGTCATTGAACTTTTTTTCCCAATGTATCCCCACCTCATCTCATTCTCATTGTTGTTCGTCGAGGCCCTCTTGGCATGAAATAAATTCTTGCTCTTTAAGCTGGTGAGGGGGGTATCCATGGTACCATGAATCCAGGATCCATAAGATCCTGGATTCAAATGCTGACTTTACTACTTAATTTCTGTTTGAACTTGGACAAATCATTTTAATCTCTATAAGCCTTAGTTTTCTCATCTATAAAGTGAGGGGGTTGATCCTTATGGTTTTTATGTTTTCTTCCAGATTGAAATCTATAATCCTATGACTTTGTGCTTTGAAGTTGACTAAGATATTCTGACCCATATTAAATACATCTGGCATTAACTCATAAAAAAGTCACCAAACACATATGTCCTATGAGTTTGTCATTGAGAAAAAGAATTGGGTGAGGGGTAGAGTTAGGAAGAGAAAGAAGGATGATAAGGAACACAGAAGGACCACAAATATCAGTGAAATCAGGTTGTACTTTAATTGAGAAATATAGTGAACAGGATAAAAGAGAAAAGAGTAGCCTTTGCTATCTCCAGTCTACTCATTTTAAATGTTCTCTATTATTTAAGGCACAATACTTAGATTCTTCATAGTTTTGTTTCTTTATTTGCAAAAGAGAGAAGTAGATAGGCTTGTGTGGCAGGTGTATATAGGTAGTCTAGTCAATGGATCAAGACATCCACTAACTCAACCACTAAAACCACTAAATCATTGAACATTAGTTACCTGAAACCCTCAGCTCCAGAGCTGAGGAGCCCAGATCTGATGATGTCAAAGGACTTAGATCCCTGCATTGGGTAAATTAGCTGTGCTGATTGGAAATATTACAAAGCTATGAACTGCAACACTTATCCTAACTAACTTATTGGTCTAAAACAAATGATCGCAAAGTGTGCATAGTGAAGTGAAATATACCTCCACTACTAGAAAAAAAAGACATTTCACTGATAGAAAGAATAAACTTAAAATAATAGGTTGTCATGTGATTGGCAATATGGTGGGATTGTGTAATGCTTATTTTCTTTCAGTCCCCAATCCCAGAATGACAGTAGAGTTGAATCACTTTTATAAAACTCCCAGTCACCCTTACAACTCCCAACAAAATCCAGCACACTGAAGCAAGAAAAAAAAGCTGACCTTTAATGGTAGCCTCTATTTCATCTCTTGATGTCCATGATTTAGTATGAATTACCAATATTACATAAGAAATGGGAAACCTTGACCCTTAGCAACTTCTGCAGAAAGGGAGTACAATGGTGATTGGATAGAGAGAGAGAGATAGCTAGCTAGCTAGCTAGATAGATAGATAGATAGATAGAGATATCTAGATATCTACATCTGTATAGATATATAGGTAGGTATAGACATAAAATTTTATATTGACACACTAAAGGGGAAAGTGCCTCTGTGCCAAAGGGAAAGATGAGAAAACCAGCAATACCAGCTCCTCTCCCAGTATAGTTTACACATAGGAGAAACATACTTGGGTCCCCATACCCTTCAAATTTAAGAGAAATAAGCCATCTAGTTTCAGGGTTTGGTACAGGGAAAATTATATAATTCTCATGTGTTGAAAGAGGAGATACTGAACAGAGAAGAGGAAAGGTTAATAGAAATTTCTTGGAATAGAAGAAAAATACTGAAAGAGGAAAAAAGGAAAGTGATCCAGAAAAGGCATAAATATAGCTCCAAGCAGCCAAACCAAGAGATTATAGCAGAAGAGGGAAAAATGAAAAGGTATTCCTCAAATGATTACAACATAAATATTATGCTTTAAATAAATGTGTACCAAAATGAGAAAGAAAACAAATTCTTCTGCTTTCCTGATGGAGAATCCCTCCGAAGAATTAGAAGTTTTTCCAAATGAATCACAAAATTGAAACTCAAAAACATAGAAGATGAAGAAATATTGGAGAAGCAAAAGACAATAACTTTGAACACATGAATTCTATATAAGCCAAGCACTGACTTTGAAGAAAGGTGTGAAGCAATGATCAGTCAGAGATTTCCCAGAAAAAAAAATGTAAAATTAAAAAGTCTGGATGCAATAATATAGGAAAAATAATACTAAAATACTCAGAAGTGTTGAGCAAAGATGGGAAAGTATTGGAACAGTATACAAATTAACTGAGGAAAAGTAATTTTATTGATACATAATAAACATAACTTTTATATCTTTGAAATATTAATATTGAATATATCTTCTTTTTAAATCACTTATTTTACACAATTTGACTCCGAGTTTTTAAAATTTTGACACATATCCTTTACTTCATCATAAAAACACACTTTTATCACATGGATATTAAAGCTACTATTAATGCGATCTTCCATTTTCCCAAGTCTAGCCTTGGTTGTAACCCACAGTTATTTAATACAGTTTGCATTAGGCAAGTTCACAGCCTAGTGAAACATGTTTATTTTCTGAAATCTATCCTGGATAGATTTCTTAATTTTTTAATGACATGTGGCATGGTACAAGGGCATGTTCCAGCATTCCATTTACAATTGGAAATTTCTGTAGATCTAGAACAATTCTATTTCTCAGGAGATTGATATCTTCACTGCATTCATGATTCTCTTAATGAGGACAAGACTTCCAGGCCCACTTAAAGTTTAAAAAAAATCTCCAAATTTGTTTTTGATAAATGTTATAAGTTGATGTAACGTATCTAGGTCTTATAGGCTCACCTATTCTTCTGACAACATTCTTGGTACAGCCTTGAATAAAAATGAGTTTAATTAATAAAAAATATCTTCCAATTTACAGTACTTTAGCCTTGTCTATTGTAATGCCCATAATCAATATTTTACTCTGCATAGTGATGGTTAGTGATTATTTTCCTACTAGTTTTCTTTCTGTTTATCCAACATCAACAAGTCTATGCCATATTCTAAAGGAATTGATACCAACTCCGTCGGCATCCAGGTCTCCAAAGGACTAAGGCCCCTAGTCCCCTTAGGGTGTTGTAGTAGAACACAGAGTAATATTCAGTGGTCCACAGGGTACAGTCCACAGGGCAGATAGCAATGCCTCTGAGTCTGGAGGTTACAATAGAATTTCAAATGATGAATCTTATTGGCTCTTAGGGATCAGTGGTAAGGCAGATGTTAAAACCCAGTGGTTCAGATGCTAAGGACTTCAGTTTGGCTCAATTGCTAATAATATTCATGTGAACATATAGAATTTTTAGTGTGACTCCAATTCCTTAAATTGTTTCTGTTACTATTCTAATTACCTCTTTCTCTTAACAATATTTTATTATTTAATTTTTTTAGTTTTCAACATTGATTTCCACAAGATTTTGAGTTATAAATTTTCTCCCCATTTCTACCCTCACCCCACTCCAAGATGGCATATATTCTGATTGCCCCATTTCCCAGTCAGCCCTCCCTTCTGTCATCCCACTCCCCACCCCATCCTCTTTCCCCTTACTTTCTTATAGGGCAGGATAGATTTCTATGCCCCATTCCCTATATATCTTATTTCTCAGTTGCATGCAAAAACAACTTGTTTTTTGGGCATCTGATTTTAAAAATTGGAGTTCCTCTTAGTCTCCTTGCCTCAAGTCCCTTCCCACTTAAATCTATCCTCCACCATGCTGCAAAATTTTTTCCCCTGAATTCTAGGTCTGACTATGTCACTCCTTTATGCAACAAACTTGATTATATCCTTATGGTACCTAGGAGCAATCGAAACTTCTCTGTTTGGCATTTAAAAGCTGTCACTACCTAGTCTCATCATACCTTTCTAGTCTTACACATTATGCCCCTTTACAGTTTCTAAGGTCTAATCACGCTGTCCTATGTGCCATTCCTCACCTGTTATATACTGCCTCCTATCTCCTGGATTGTACTCACTATCCTCCATGCTTAGAAAGCTCTCCCTCCTTAACATTGCTTCTCTGAATCTTTTGTCACCTTCAAAGTTCACATCAAGTGCCATCTTTTGTAAGAGCCTTGCCTGATACTCCCCCGCTACTGCCCAACCAGTTCATTCCCCTTTAAGGTTATTTTATCACTGTTTTTCATAGGTCTAATATATTTACCTATTCATTTACATTTTTTCTTCTTTTATAAAATTTGAACTCTTTGGAGATTTATAATAAATACTTGTTGATTGGATCGATTAATTTATTCAGGATCCAATAGCTGTAGGACCCCACTTATATGAGAAATGACTAAAATTGAATGGTCTATAAATGTAAAAAAAGAATATTAGATTTTTTTAAAAAATCTGTCTTTTAGTAAAGAGTTTTCTCATTAAATGAAACTATAATTGTATACTCTTTGGTATTATTCCCAAGCTCAATGTAGATAATGCTCTTTTAAATGGCTCTAAGGAGCTCAAAATCAATCAGTTTTACAAAAACAAAAACAGAAAATCATATACATAATTGAGAAGGTCTATTGACATTTTCAATTTTCCTCAGATCCTAAGTTTACTATAAATTAAAGTATATGTTCATTGACTAGCTCTAAGCTACTTTCATCCAAAATCTCCCTTGGGTTCTGACTGGTCTAGGTTGAGCTCTTTTTATTGGTATCCCATGAAATTCCCTCTGACTTATGTCATAAAATCATAAAATTTTAGTAATTGCTATTAGAGTAAATGTAGAAAGGATAAAGTGTACTCCTTCTAGTGTCAAAGGCCAGAGGTTTCTGCTGTGGCTAACTCCCTGGGTTAGTGGCCATTGGGAACATCTTTGTAGGAATGTATCAGGCATTCAGCATGCTTCATGTGGCCAAGTCTAAAGGGCAACTTGTTTTATAAACACCACCTTTTTTCAGGTGTAACACTACCCCGATTGCTTTGTAGACCTACTTATGACTAGTGGAAATCCAGAAGAAGCCAGATATTGAAGCTTTGGGTGTCTGATGGAAGTAGCCAAACCCTCAGAGTTCCACAAAACCCTTCCTAGTGTTCTTACCTAGGGTAGACCACAATCAATGTTGTAGGAGGCCTGCAATATGATTTTTTTGCATGAGGCAATTATGTATTGTTGTAGTAAACATGTCTCTCAGACATATGTTAGGATTCCTGGGAGCTTTTAAGTGTAGTTTAGGGCAGGCAACATTCTGTGGTGCTATTGACTTAAGATTTGTATGGACATTATGGACTTTGGTTTAGCTCAATTGTTAATAATGTTGATACACTAATTACTCCAGGAACAAATCCTGGTTTTCACTCAAAATAGCCAATCTTGATGCTTAACAAATACACATTTGATTGAATTATTTAGCTAAGCCTTAGTAGAGATTTTTTAAAAACACATACTCTACGAACTGGTTATATGAAATGAAAATCTAGCTGACAACAAGATTTTAAGAAAAAACACCTTCATAGAATATGCATAAGTATAAATGACAACCACTCATTATATCATCTTATTGACAATTACTATTTGCTAGCCTTAATCCAAAATTGTTGTCTTGTTCTCCCTTTTGTATTTGGTGCTTTCAATTGTTCACGTTCAGGCATACCTTGCTAAGTCTATCTTTCTGGGAGGGTTTTTGCTTTTATTACTACTGTCCAAGCTTTGATGTTTCCTGACTCTAGGTGTTGAAGTCTTTCAATAAATAACAATAATAACTATAAAAATTGAAGGTTTGTGAAGCATTTTACAAATGTTCTCTCATTATGTCCTCATAACAACTCTGGGAAGTAGGTATGATTATTACCCACGCTTTACAGATGATGAATCTGAAGCTGAAAAAGGTTGACTTGCCCAGAGTCACACAGCTAGTAATTGTCTCAGGCTAAATTTGAATTCGTTTCTTCCTGCATAGTGCCTGGCACATAGCCGGTGCTTAATAAATGTTTATTGATTGATTGGCTCCAGGTTCAGTGCTTTATCTAATGCACCATCTAAATTCTTCTTTGTAATTAATAACTCTAACTGAAAGGACTTTAGAGGTCATTTAATCCAAATCCTTCATTTTGGAAACTGAGACCTAGTTTGGGTCATGAAATTGCTCTAGGTCACACAAACAGTGGGAGGACTGGCCCGAGAATCCAGATGTCCTGACTTCAGCACTTTTCCATTATATCACCCAAGTGTATAAACAACACTGACTAAAGAGTTCATTGAATTTAATGGGAAATGAATCCAAGGGCTTCTTTACAAAGGAAGATCACCTGGAGTTTATTCAGACTGTCACCCACTGAGGCATGGTGATGATGTACCAGCAACCAAAAGCTCTCTTGCCTGGACTTAGTATCATTCTTCCTATTTAAACAAAAGAGAAAATGGTGCCTCTCTTCAGAAATGACAAATTGTTCTTTTACCACCCAATCATCACATCCCAGCCAATGCCTTCTGGCTAAATATTTACCATGCTTTATCCCAGGCCTGGAACTTTGGTTGGTCAGCAAAGCCAACTGGTGACTGTGACCAGTTGGAATTCTGGGGTCTAGGATGCAATTAAATACTGTCCTTGCTTTTTATCCAAGTCTCTATACTGCCAAGGGAAAATAAATGTTCCAGAGGTTGTACTTTATATAGCCACAAGCCTGACCTCTGAGTGCCTTTAAAGGCCTCACATACTTAAAGGTGCATTACTAGGCCTAACACTAATTCACTATGATAGCTAAAGTGCTCTGTGTATACCACAGGAGACCAGAATCCCTGGAGTATCCTGGAGTTAGCATTATTCAGCTTGCATTTAGTATTGGGAGCCAGCCATGAGTGAAAGTAGGGGAAAGACCATTTGCATATTGCTTACAATAAGGCTAGGAAAATGCTTCCAGATGCACTGAGCTCAGAACTTCCCTCGGCAAATAGTTTGCCCAAGGTCTTGAAAGCATGGAACAAGGCAAGGTACACTCTGGTGGAGGGATTTCCCGGGATGATCTCCTGCTCTGAAGCTGAGTTTACAGGTTGCAAAAGAGGACCTGAGACCAATTTGAATTCTGAACAGGCTGAACATGATTTATTAATTCACTTTTGAAATAACAATTGGAGTAGGGAGGGTTCAGCTGAAAGCCTTAATTACACTGGAAAATATGCCTCAATGTAGCCTGCCCCTATCAAGGGCCTAGAACATGTAATTATCATAATTTTCAATTTTATTATTATTATTATTTGAAAAATTGTGATGGAGAGCAGGATCTATCAACTCCAGTGATCTAACTTCAAAGCAACGTCTAAATCGAATTCAGGCATTCAAAGACATGATTTGGTTACCTTGCTTGTTAGGGACTCTTCCTTAAAAAAATTATCTACTTATTGGACCTGACTGAACTTGGGTTTTAGCTCCTTATTGTCTGTGGGAACCAGCTTTCTATTGTGGCCTCCTGATACCTGGAGGTATGCAGGTACCAGAGGAATGACAGTGTCTTCTGGGGTGGCTCCCCAGAAGGCTTATCCTTTGGGGAAATAGTCTTTAAGGTCATGTCTCCCCAAACATCTCTATTCAATGACTGATTTTCTCATGGGCAAATGTGCAAGATGTATGTGTACATGCATCATATGTGTGCCCATGTACCAATAGGTTTTAGATTTTTAAAAATAGATACGCTGTATTTTTAAAGATGAATGTTGTATGCCTTCTGGAAACCAAAGTTGCTCCTTTAGTTAATTATAAGTTTCGTGTAGAAAATGAGTGAGTGAGAAAAAAGAAGCAGAGGCTGGAAAAGTAGCAGAGAGAGAGAGAGAGAGAGAGAGAGAGAGAGAGAGAGAGAGAGAGAGAGAGAGAGAGAAAAGAAGAAGAAGAAGAAGAAGAAGAAGAAGAAGAAGAAGAAAATGAGAAAAGAGTGAGAAAAGGAAGGAGAAAGCAAGACAAAGTGAAATAAAAAGAAAAATAAAGATAAAATGAGAGAGAGAAAAGAAGGAAAAGATGGGAAAAGAACTAGAAGGGATGTGTGTGTGTGTTTGTGAGTGAGTGTGAAAGAGAGAGACAGAGACAGAGAGACACAGAGAGAGAGTGCTAGAGAGACAGAGACAGAGTCAGAGAGGAGAGAAGAGTAAGGATGAAAGTAAAGTCAACCACTCTGGCCAATATAAAACTTGAATATTGCAATTTTCATCTCCATTTGGCCACTGGATTGCTGTCACTTGGATAAGTCTCTCTGTCTCAGAGTTTTCTTCTTTTAAAATAAGGGACATAAGACTGACCTACTCCCTTCCAGTAAGGCTTGGATGATTATAAAGATAAGTGAAATTTCTCTCAAATTTTCTCTTTTACTGTTTGACTGGATTTGGAAAGAGAGAAGGATTCCTTCCTCCTCTCTTTCAGGTACTCTAGCTTCCTGTTAATTCCTCAAATAGCCTCACAGCTCACACCTCTTTGTTATGAGGCCATTTAAGTCCATCTCCTAAGGTGAGCTCCCTGAGCTCTTCCTCTCACAGGGCACTCTATTTTCTATGTCTTTGCATTGGCTGTATTCTGGGTCTGCATAAGCTGCTTCCTCACTCTCATCTCTCAGAGTCTCTTATTTCCTTCAAAATGCTTCTCAGACCATAAATTCTGATTCCTTGTCTCTAAATTTCCTTTAGATTTTTTAAATTTGTATATGAGGGGCAGCATGATATAGTAGATAGAGAAGTGGCCTCCAAACCAAGACAACTTGGGTTCAAGTTCCACACTGGATGTATAATGGCTATGTGACCTGGGGCAAATTCCTTTTCTTCTCTTCTACCTAGGAAAAGCTCTAAGAATCTAAGTTGCAGAGAAGCTGCCAACCTGCATTGGGAGGAGAAGTTTCCTTAATTAAGAGTTTCCTATAATGATAAAAATCACAGGTCCAGTCCCTATCCTTGGCAAATAATTTTTAATTTTGTCTACATGTTATTCTCTAATAGAATATAAAGTCTTTGAAGATGGCATCTGGTTCATTTTTGTCTTTGCATTCCCAGTACCTGGCATGAGCTGTTTCCTCACCTTCATCTCTTAGGGTTCCTTGGTATGTAATAGGTATTCAATAAAAACTTATTGATGGATTGTTGCATTGGTGAAAGCTGTCTCAACCAGTTGAACCATTATGAGCAAACTGATTGGTTCTTTTGTTCTAACTATTGGTCAGTTCAGTCAAAAAGCAAGTTGAAGTGGTTGCTTGGTCCAGAGTTTAACTTGAACATAAATGAACTGTTTTCTAAATCTCAGAGTCTTTGAAGAGTGCTTCTACTCCAGTTCTGAACCTCAGGCCAAATGGTACCTGCCTATTCCTTTTTTGTGTTTTAAAACTTTTATTGATACTGCTTCCCTCCCTTCTTCCCTTTCCTTTCTCTCTTTCCTTCTGTTCTTCCTTATTTCCTCTTCCTCCATTTGCCTTTTTCTCCCCTCCTCCCCTTTCCATCTCTTCCTCTCCCCTTCCCTCACTTTACCCTTCTGTTTTCCCTTCCCCTTCTCCTCCAATTAACACATGTGCTATATTTTGAAAAGGGGGGTGGTGGAGAAGTTGATGGGTATTTATATGGCACTTATTATGTGCCAGGCATTGTGCTAAATACTTCTTGCAAATATTTCATTTGATCCTTCCAACAATCCTGAAAGGCAGGTGCTATTATCCCCATCTTACAGCTGAGGAAATTGAGGGAAACAGAGGTTAATTGACTTGCCCAAAGTCAATTCACTCCCTGTTTTGTGTTTCGGTATAATGGAAAGAAGCTCATTGGTATTGTAAAGGACCTGATCATATAAAAGCATTGTTCTGTTTCTGTCATCTCTCTAAAACATAGGACAACTTGTAAGCCTTATGTTAATATATAGGGGCCTAAGAACTGCATTAGCATCATAGAATACTAAAACTGAAAAGGACCTCAGAGATCATTTAATTCAATTTCTTTCTTTCAGAGCTTAGGAATCTGAGGCCCAGAGAGTTTGAAAGACTAGCCTTAGGTCATTCAAATAGTTAGTGGAAATGGCATTGGAAGCAGGTCTTCTGCTCAGCCCATTCCATTATACCATGATGTCTCCCATCTAGGCTGGGCAGAAGGTGATGTATCCACCGTACAAACTACCCATTTTCCTTTGGCAAAACTGGAAAGCTTCATGAGGATTTACAGGAGAGGATTGAAGAAGAAGACCATTTATGTTGTGAACATCCACATTTGACTGTTCTTACTGGGTGGAAAAAATGAAATTCTTTTAGAGGAAAGGCAAATATTCAAATCTGTTCATCTTTTTCTTAACAAAAAGATTAGATCTCATTGTTTCCCTTCAGTATAATATCTGATTGATAATGCTTCACCTTTCATTTGGATTTTAAGAGAATATGTATGTATATACACATATAACATGTATATGTGTGTGTGTGTCTGTGCTTAAATATGCATAGACTTATATAATACAGGTACTAACCAATGTGAATAATGAATCACCTGAAGTGGTTGCATGTATTCAAATTCACACTACTTCAAGCTATAATTATGTAAAATGTAGTAATCTTTTATAGCCCAATGGACAGATATAGTGCAAATTCAAATAATGTGACTACTTCAGGGGTGAGGGGTAGGATGGTGGTGGTGGTGTATTCATTATTTGCACTAATTGGGACCCAGTAGTATATGTGTGTGTGTTTGTATTTTAATGTGCATGTGTATTTTAACACATCTTACTAACTTTAATAGATTAAAACTACTCTAGGACTTTTGGAACATCCTGTATATTCTTTGTCTATATAAATTTAAAGGACAGTGCCAACAACAAAATGCTTGTCAAATGTTTGTTGATTGGTTGATCTATGCTGCTATATATACCATTGATAAAAGCATTAAACAAACAGATCCCTGGTGTATACCATTTGATAGCTCCTTCCAAGTTCATATCAAGACATTAAAGACTACTACTTGTATTGGGTTATTCTACTAGTTTCTAATCTACCTACCTGGGACACTGCCAGTTAAAGTTATTTGCCCAGGGTCCCATAGCCAGTATGTGTCAGAGACACAACTTGAACTAGGTCTATTTAACTCTGAGACCAGTCCTCTATCCCCAACTCTGTATTTCTTTTCCTTCTTTTCTTTCCTTCCTTCCTTCCTTCCTTCCTTCCTTCCTTCCTTCCTTCCTTCCTTCCTTCCTTCCTTCCTTCCTTCCTTCCTTCCTCCCTCCCTCCCTCCCTCCCTTCCTCCCTCCCTCCCTTCCTTCCTTTTCTCACTTTTCTTTCTTTTTTCTTTTCTTTTTTTCTTTCTTTTTTCTCTTTGTCTCTCTTTCATTCGTATTTCTATTTCTATCTGGCAAATGTTATAGGACCAATATCTACCAGGTTTCTCCCTTCCGCCTTCCAATAGTGATTAGTTTTCCTTAAACGGTGACAAATTTGTCTCTGGGAACCAACTGGCCTCTTGCTCTTTTGATGGCAGCTTCCTAGTCACCTGAAGGGGCATAAAAGCTTCTCCAACTTGGTGAATGTTTGAGGACCACAGGGATCATTACACTGCTGAATAGATCATTATATGGATATGAGGTGGGGCTCTGTCTCTAGGTTCTAAGGGCCACTCTGTCCTCAATTAATATCCTTACCATGTTATGGTTAAGTAAACCTTCTCTTGTTAACTATTCAATAACTTATGAATGTCTCATTTTGTTTCAATGTCAAGCTAGAACTAATAGAATCCTGGCTTCAGGACTGCTCTTAACTGCCAGATTAAAGGATATAAAACAAGGAAGAAAATAGATTAAATGGAAGTTGGAAAAACCATTGAGGTAGGGATAGAAAGTACTACAGACTCCACAGCCCTTCACTGATAGTAGTTCATTGATTGGAATCATTCCCCACCTGACTCCAGTCTATCCTCCATCATCTGTCAAAATAATCTTCCTAAAGTGTAGATTGGACCATGTCATCAGTCTATTCAATAAACTCTAATGGCTTCTTATCACCTATAGGATCAAATATCAAATCCTGTTTACGTTCAAAATCCTTCAAAATCTGGGCCTCTCTGACCTTGCCTGTGTTCTTTCACTTTATTCTCCCCACATACTTGGCAATACAGCGCTCTTCCTTATACAAGATTCTCTGTTTCCAGAATTAGCATTTTCGAAGAGTTGTTCTCCATGTCTGGAATGTTCTCTCTCCTTTTCTCTGCCTTCTGGCTTTCTTGGCTTCCTTCATGTCCCAGATAAAATCCCATTTTGTCTGAAAAGCTTTTCCTGGTCTCAATGATAGTGTCTTCCATCTATTTATCATTTGCAATTTATCTTGTATATATCTTTTTTTTGATACATGCTTGTTATAATGTTGTCCCCCCCAATAGAGTATGAATAACTTGAAAGCAAGGCTTATGTTTTGCTTTTCTTCATATTACCAGTGCTTAGTGCAGTGTCTGGTACATAGTAGGCACCTAAAAGTGCTTACTGCTTGGTTAACATGAGCAAAAATACATTGAACCAAGTATTACCAGATCCTGTTCAGTAATTTAATAATTTCACTGACTTAGCCTTCTTTTATAAGTGAAAAAATGGGGAACTTTTACAAAGTGCTCTTTTACAAAGATTCTTGTTAACTTAGCCTAAACTCAATTTTGTATCTAAGTCCTGACAAATTCTGCTAACGCCATAAATTTCTTGGCACCTGGAAGGACGAGGAATAGGTAGGTACTCCTTGTGTCATAGGTAGCAGAAACAAGTGGGTAAGCCATAACGCCTGATGCTAAATAGAATATCTACAATAACAAAAGCACACACGATTGCATTTGAAAATAAAAGAGCAAGAGAGAAGGGCCCGTCTGGCACCCTAGCGGTTTGCCAACATTACTATAACTGTTAGTACATTGGGTCATCGTTCCATATGTGGTGGTTCAGTGGACAAAAACAAAGATAGAAATGGTCTGTGCTTTAGGCCTTTTCAGTTACTGCCATCCTCAGTTTTCTCTGGAGAACCAAGTGGTTATTAAAGTGATAATTCATAAATATCTAGAAAAGAGACTCCTGATCCCAAAAACTAGCAGCAGAATGGTCATACAGAGGAAAGACCCCTGGAATTAAAGCCCTAGAAACTGGCTTCAACTCCCGGCTCAGTCACTTATTGCTTGTGTAAGCTTGAGTAAGTCATTTAATGTCTTCCTTCAGTTTCCTCCTATGTGAAATGTAGGGACTACATTAGATGATGACCTCTGAAATCTCTTCCTGCTCTCAATCTAAGATCCTGGGGAAAATATCAGCAGCTTATTTTTGTACCATGTTTTAATACTTGCCAAGTATGATATATATTCATGTATATTTATATCATATATACATAATGTTTGTGCATGAATGCATATACTTAAATGTTTATATACATATGATATATGTTATATGTAATATGTATTTATATGTATATGCAATATGTATATATATATATATATATATCCATGCACCACATTGGATCCTCAAAATATTAAATAACCTTGTAAGAGGTACATTTTATTATTAGCCACATTTTAAAGATGAGAAAACTGGCAGAGTTTATATGACCTTCCCCATGGTCAGACATTTAATAAATGTCTGAAGTAAGATTTGAAGCCAGGTTTTTCTATTTTCAAGTCCATTTCTCTGTTTAATCTTCTACATTGCTTCTCTAGCATGGTTTTCTCTAAAGTTTATTCCAAAATAACTTTATCTTATTTTTAGACAACGTTACTTAACTGGTAGATTTGAGGAATCACTCTTGTTCTGTTTGGTCCCAGAGAGCAACATTAGGATCAATAGATGGAAATTGCAGAACAGTTAAATTTGGACTTGATATAAGGAAAAACCTTCCCAACATGGAAAGTAGTGGGCTTGACTTCAATGGAAGTCTTCAGACAAAGTCTGGATGACCATTTAGATAGCGAGATAGATAACATTTCTATAGTGCTTTGTTTGCAAAGTATTTTATAAACACTTTCATTTTATTCTCACAAAAAGCCACAGTCAGTATCTGCCCAAATTGGACTCAAGTTCTACTGACTCTAAGTCCAAAACTACATTCACATACCTTCTAGTTGCCTCTTGTTGGGTGTTTTCTCACCTTTCCTTTTTTAGGGCTAGCTTTGATGAATTGACAGCTAAGGTTTCTTCAAAATAAAAAAAAAATCTGTGATTCTGTGAATTGCTTGAAATTTCCCAACTCCACTTCCCCAACATGTCTGAATGAGAAGATGCAACAATCGCTATGTATATCACCAGCAGTCATTCCTGAGGCATAGTAAATTGGGGAAATTGATCCAAAACCTGCTGAGAGTCACATATGTTACTGGGGAAAATGGTGAAGTAGCTACAAATAGTGAAGAAATAAAAGAAAAAAATAGTTTATGTAGATAGTTTATGAGCAATTGTCATTTTTGTTATATTGGCTCTGCCTACCCATGAACAACTGATTATTTCTCCCATTATTTAAATCTGACTTTATTTGTATAAAAAATGTTTTATAATTATGTTCATGTAGTTCCTAGGTCTGTGGTGACAGGTATACTCCTGGGTATTTTATGCTGTCTGCTGTTATTTTAAGTGGGATATCTCTTTCTATTTCTTCTGGAAGGGTTTTTGTTGGTAATTTGTAGAAATGCTGATGATTTATATGGGATTACTTCATATCCTATTACTTTGTTAAATTACTTTTTGTTTCAACTAGCTTTTTAGTTGAACTGCCAAGATTTTACAAGAATATCATCATATCATCTGCAAAAAGAGATAGATTTATTACCTCATTGCCTATTCTTATCCCTTCAATGTTTTCTTTCCCTGATTGCTATTGCTAGCATTTCTAATAAAATACTGAATAATGCTGGTGATGATAGGCATCCTTGTTTCTTTCCTGATCTTATTGAGAAGGTTTATACTTATCCCCATTACAGATAATGCTTGTGGATGGTTTTAAGTAGATGCTTCTTAAAAAAAAATATTCATTTTGAACTTAAATACAAAAAGACAAAAAAGAGAACATTTCCATGTACATAGGACAACAAAAAAGAATCTTCAATATAAAACCATGAATTTCCATTTTTTATAGTTTACTTTAAAACAAATCACTGTATAATAAATACTGCACATAGTTTTCAAAGCTACCTTGCTTTTCTGTGCTTCCTTCTGAGTTTTATTTTGTTCTCTGCTGTGCACTTTTTCTTTCTCTCTCTTTCCCTACTCCACTCTAGAGAAGGCTACCACTAGACACAAATATGTGTAAATATGTAAAACCTCCCCCCTTAGTTCTCTAGTCTCTGCAGCTTCCTGGTTTCCACTCTCCATTCCGAACTCTTCCTGCAGTTCTGTCGTCTCATTCTCCTTGGGCTGAATTCTGAATTCTGGCTTCTCTTCTGACTTCTGAATTCTCAATTCTCTGTTCTCAATGGCTACCTTCTGGGTGTATTTACTCTTTTTTAAGGCCTGAGAGCTTCATGCCAAATCCACAAATGGGTGTGAGCCTGAAGTTTAGTGCCTAGTAAGTAAAGGGACTAGGCCTATCTACAAACAAACCTCGAATTAAGCTTCCCTTAATTGGCCCCACTTGATGTCCATAGAGTGGGTGGGAAGGGTCTTTAATCCCTGGTTGGCATCACAAAGGTGTGGGCCTGCCTCTAATCAGACCTCCCTTTGTTGGTCCCACCTAAGGCCTATTCAAAGGGCAGGAAAGATCTTTCACTTACTGATTGGCCTTACAGTTTTATAGATTCTTTTTCTTTTTCCCTGATGACCTTGGGAAACAGACCTAATAGTGGTATTGCTGGGTCAAAGGGCATACAGTTTTACAACTCTTTAGGAATATTTTAAGATTGTTCTCCAAAGTGGTTGGATCAGCTCACAGTTCCACCAACAGTGATTTAGTGTCCCAATTTTTCCACCTCCCCTCCACATTTGTCATTTTCCACTTCTGTTATTTTGGCCAATCTGATAGATGTGACATGATATCTCAAAGTTATTTTAATTTGCATTTCTCTAATCAGTAATGTTTTAAAGCATTTTTTTCATATTACTACATATAGATTTGATTTCTTCATCAAAAAAAAAACCTGCTTGTTCATATCCTTTGACTACTGATCAATTGGAGAATGACAAGTATTCTTATAAGTTTGACAAAGTTCTTCTTATATTTGAGATATGAAACCTTTATCTGAGAAATTGTCTCTAAAATTTTCTCCCAGTTTTCTGTGTTGAGGTAGATGCTTCTCATAATTTTAAGGACAAATCCATTTATACCTATGCCTTCAATTGTTTTTTAATAGGAATGAGTGTCGTATTTAGTCAAAAGCTTTTTTGTATTCATTGATATAATTATATGATTTTTGTTACTTTTGTTATTAATATAATCAATTGTGTTAACAGTTTTCCTTATGTTAAACTATCCTTGTACTCCTGGTATAAATCCCACTGGCCGCTTTGTTTAATCTTTGGGACTTATTGTTGTAGAATCCTAACTAGTATTTACTTAGGATTTTTGCATCCATATTCATTAGTGAAATTGGTCTATAATTTTCTTTTTCTGTTTTTGCTCTTTTTGGTTTAGGTAACAGCACCGTATTTGTTTTATAAAAGGAACTTGATAGAATTCCTTTTTTTCCTATAATTTAAATAATTTAATATTGGAATTAGTTGATCTTTAAAAGTTTGGTACAGTTCATTTGTAAATCTGTCTTGTCCTGATGCTTTTTTCTTAGGAAGCTCATTTGTGGTCTGTTCAATTTCTTTTTCTAAAATAAATATATTTAGATATTCTATTTCCTCTTCTGTTAATGTAGGCAGTTTATATATTTTTTACTTAATAGTATTTTATTTTTCTCAATTTCATGTAAAGATAGTTTTCAATATTTATTTTTATAAGATCTTGAGTTCCAAATTTTTCTCCTCTCTACTCCCTCCCTTCTCCCTAAGATAGCAAGCAATGTGATATCAATTATACATGTATAATCATGTTAAACATATTTCCATGTCAGTCACATTGTGAAAGAAGAATATAAACAAAAGAGAAAAACCATGAGAAAGAAAGACAACAACAACCACAAAAGTGAAAATAGTATGCTTCAATTTGCATTCAGACTCCACAGTTCTTTCTCAGGATGTGCATAGCAGTTTTCATCATGAGTCTTTTGTCATTGTCTTGAATCATTTTATTGCTGAGAAGCACTAAGTCTATCCTAGTGGATCATCACACAATACTGTTGCTACTATGTACAATGTTCTCCTGGCTCTGCTTATTTCACTTAGCATCAGTTCATGTGAGTCTTTCAAGGTTGTTTTTGAAATCGGCCTGCTAATACTTTCTTATAGCACAATATTATTCCATTACATTCATATACCACAACTTGTTAAGTCTTTCCCCAATTGATGGGAATCTCCTTAATTTCCAATTCTTTGCCACCACAAAAAGAGCTGGTATAGATATTTTTGTACACGTGGGTCCTTTCCCCCTTTCTATGATCTCTTTGGTATATAGACCAAGTAGTGGTATTGCTGGATCAAAGGGAAGGCATGCTTTTATAGCCCTTTGGGCATAGTTCCAAGTTGCTCTCCAGAATGGTTAGATCAGTTCACAACTCTACCAACAATCTATTAATGTTCCAATCTTCCTACATCTTCTCTAATGTTTATCATTTTACTTTTCTGTCATATTAGCCAATCCGATAGGTGTGAAGTGGTACCTCAGAGTCATTTTAATTTGTATTTCTACAATCGATAGTGATTTAGAGCATTTTCTCATATGAGTATAGATAGCTTTAATTTCTTCATCTGAAAAATGCCTGTTTATATCCTTTCACTATTTCTCAATTGGAGAATGACTTGTAGTCTTATAAATTTGACTTGGTTCTCTGTATATTTGAGAAATGAGACCTTTAGCAGAAACACTGGCTGCAAAAATTGTTTCCCAGCTTTCTGCTTTTCTTCTAATCTTGGTTGTGTTGGTTTTGTATGTGTAAACCCTTTTTAATTTAATGTAACCAAAATTATCCATTTTACATGTCATAATGTTCGCTATTTCTTGTTCGGTTATAAATTTTTCCCTTCTCCATAGATGTGACTGGTAACCTATTATGGCATCTGTGGAATGGAACTCTGGAATATAACCTTGATCAACAGTTTCTTCCTTATTGGAATTCTCCAGTATGACAGGTCTCCTGAGCTTCTTTGTGCTGCCATCACATTTCTGTACCTGGTGGCCAGGTCTAGTAATGGTCTTCTGTTCCTGTTGATTGCTACGGACAATAGACTCCATGTGCCCATGTACTTCTTGCTTCTCAATCTCTCAGTTATGGCCTGCTCTTTACATCTATTGTTGCCTTCAAGACATGGGTAGATTACTTGTGGGCAAAACACCATCTCTTTTACAGGCTGTGGGCTTCACGTGTTCCTGGTACTGACACTTGGGAGTGCAGAAGATATACTGTTGGCTTTCATGGCACATGGCTACTATGTAGTCATTGATCACCCTTTGAATTATATGGGCTGAATGAGACCAGCAATTTATTGGTCCATGAAGGCTGTATTCTGGCTCTTGGCATCTCTGAATGCCCTTGTGTATACCATTTATACTATGCATTTCCCTTTTTGTAGAAACCAAGAGATTCACCACCTTCTTTGTGAAATCCTTCCATTATTAAAACTCCATATACTGACACTTCACAGTATGAGCTCATGCTATACACAATGGGTATGATCTTTCTTCTGATCCCCCCTCTATTATCCTTGCCTCCTATAGTCTTGACTTCTGTGTTCCACATGCCCTCCCCACAGGAGAGACAGAAACTCTCCTCACCTGCTCATCCCACTTGACAGTGGTTGGGCTATACAATGGCACTGTCATGTTCATGTATGTTCTGCCCCATGCCTACCATAGCCTCAGCATACCATTTTCTTTTTTTTTTTATTTTTTATTTTTTTAAATTTATTTTTGACATGTTTGGTTTTCAGCCTTGATTTTCACAGGCGTTTGAATTACAAATTTTCTCCCCATTTCCTCCCCCCCCC